>JABUQX010004265.1:10000-15000 GCA_015478945.1 Trachelipus rathkii | reverse complement strand
TACGTTATGTAATTTTCTATTAAATGAAAATATATACTGGGGGGAAATGAATACTTCTTTAACTAGCTGAGTTTCTTCCTCTTCTGTTAATACCAGTTCAACTACTAGATATAATCAATTTGGAGCCAATCACCCATCTGTAAAAATGGGACTTTTATAAGTTCTATTTATTATTATTATTATTATTATTATTATTATTATTATTATTATTATTATTATTATTATTATTATTACACTGGCCAACAAAGATTTTGCGGCAAAACATTTAAAGGTTATTTTATACGTAACTTGTTGCCCTGATTCCGAATATGACCTCCGTTTTCCTAGATTGACTCTAGTTTTTGAGATACAGGGTGGTCACAAAAATACATTAATAGCAACAATTTATGTTAGGTTGTAACGTAATTCACAATAAAAAAAATACGAAAGATATATATCAAATTGTTAATGAGTAAGTAAATAAAATGCTAATAGGTCAAAACATTCAATTCAGTACAATGAAATCACAATTAATGCATTACAAATCGCTGTCTATATGATTGCCTTCTGTGTGCAGAATGTGGACAATCACGTTGAAGGCTCCAACAATAGTCTGCCATCATGTGTGCATCCCATCTTCCTTGGTATCTTTCTTCCATCACCTTGATATCTTGATGGAACCTCTCCCCTTGTTCCTCACTATAACATCCTAGATTATCCGGAAACCGATCTAAGTGACTATGTAGAAAGTGAAAAAAAAAAATTAGCACTCAAATTTTTGAAGTCTGAAAGCATTTTCTGCACGAGTTCTACATAGTTGGCAGATTTATGGTTGCCCAAATAGTTCTGAACAACCAAGACAAAACTTTTCCAGGCAGATGCTTCAATATCAGTCATGGAATTTATGAAATTGTCATCCTTGATGATTTGGCGAATTTGAGGGCCGCTAAAGATTCTCTTTGAGTTTCTCCATACTCAACCCTGGAAAAAAATCTGCAAATATATTTGAAAAATTCACCATCTTTGTCTAGGGCCCTAACAAATTGCTTCATCAGTCCTAGTTTGATGTGGAGTGATGGGAAAATAATTTTTCCCCTGTCAACCAGTGGTTCGTTAATGATATTTGATGCACCTACAGTCATATTTTCCCTAGCAGGCCATACAACTTTTTCCCAGTGGTCTTCTTTAGCCCTACTATCCCACAAGCATATGAAACAAGGGTACTTAGTATATCCGCTTTGCTGCCCAAGTAAGATGTTGACCATCTTCAAATCAACGCATATAGACCACTGGTGTTCATTATATCTAAGCTTCTGCAAGATCATTCTTATATTTTCATATTCCTCTTTCAGTTTTGTTGAGTGACCTATTGAAATCGATGCATAACTATTGCCATTGTTCAATAAAACACACTTCAAGCTTCTCGTTGAACTATCCATAAACAATCGCCAATCTTCTGGTCGGTATTTAGGTAACCCCATTTGGAGTAGGAGTCCAGGGATGTTCCTACAGTATACTAGGTCTTCTTCTTCAATGAAATATGGAAGAAGTACTACCTCTCTTGTCCGAAAAAAAGTTATTTTACATTCGGCCTTGAGACAGTTCTTTTCACTTAGTCTAGATGCTAAAAGCTCAGAATCTTGCTTGGGACTTAACTCGTACTAAATCATTGATCTCTTCCTGGGAAAACTGTTGCTGTGTGTAGAAGTACTTTCTTCATATTCACTACCACTATCTGCACACCAAATCCTGGATATCTTCTTCATCAGACAATGCTAGGTCTGGGAGTGTAGTGAACACTGGATTACTCAAATTTACGTTTCTTGTAACGGTTGATACCTTTCACATTATCCAAACAAAAATAAAATTTACGTTTCTTGTAACGATTGATACCTTCATACAACCAAAACAAAAAATAAACAGTCACTGTGGTGCTTTTGGCCCCGCCATAAATACAGGCACAACAACAAATTTTTAAACCTTTTCGTCCATTTTTCCACTGACGTAGATTTTCGACACGTTTTACAGATCATATGGGGGAGCCCAAGACTTATCTTGGTCTCTGAGTTTCATTCCAAAGTCAGATATGCTTGCTTCACAAAGTTAGTAATATTTCTTCTTTGGTTCTCCTGGCACTATTCACCACAGATGTAGCAGAATACATTGGGGTTATTCAAACAGGCTCTTTAACAATTTAATCATTTGTTGGAAAATGAAAAAATAAAGTATATATAAAGGTAAGCCCCTTAAAAAGAAATAAAACGATATTACTGTAAAATATGCATTAAAAAAGATATTTGTATGAGTATATCTGGAACACACTGTATCTCAAGAACTAGAACCAATCTTGGAAAACTAATGTCATTTCTGAAATCAGCCCACCCGATATACTATAAATTCGATAAAATATCCTTGGCAGCAAAAAAAATTTTTTTTTTGTAGGCCAGTGTTATTATTATTATTATTATTATTATTATTATTATTATTATTATTATTATTATTATTATTATTATTATTTTATTATTATTATTATTATTATTATTATTATTATTATTATTATTATTATTATTATTATTATTATTATTATTATTATTATTATTATTATTATTATTATTATTATTATTATTATTATTATTATTATTATTATTATTATTATTATTATTAATTATTTTGGCTGAAACAAAATGAAACTTAATTTATTATTTTATTCAATCTGTATCTAATAATTGAAACAACTGGTTATTAGTTTTAATAAGTGGGTCTCCTGTTGTACAAAACAAAGTTTTTCTATAAAATATTTAATTAATTTTAAATACTTTTAAAGAATTTTGATGCCACGTGGTTCACTTAACATCTCACTTTAATTCTCCCCTCTTCCTTCCATATCTCTTCCCTCTCCATCCATGCCTCCACTAGCGTAATCTTGTATAAACAGCATTATGATCTGATATTCCCATCCCAAAACCCCTCACTAATTTAACATCCATCACATACTTCAACATTGCATTCTTTACCAATACAAAATAAATCATACTTTTCCCTTCGATACCATCCTTACCTACATTAATTCTAGTATACCTATGAATTCTCTTGTGCTCGAAGAATGTATTACTTACACACATACGTATCTCCTCACAGAAATCAATTACCTTCCTATCATTCTCATTTTTTTCCGCAACCCCAAAAAGCACCTGTTATATCATTATACCATCCTTTTTTCGATCACTTCTCCAGCCATTCATTCCGCCCAACACAATTAACCTATTTGTTTGCTAGTTAATTAATGATTGAATAAATAATGAGTTTATTCCAAAAAAAATAGATTGCCGCGAAATAAAAACAGACGTTAATTTCTGATAAAATATTAACGCAATAATATATATAATTTCAGAGAACAATTGATAGGGTCACGGCATTCTTGCATTTCCAAAGAAAACACTTGCAAGGTTTTCAAGTAGGAGTCTAGCTGAGAATGCATGCCTAAACAATGGATGTGAATAGGAAGATATATTTGACTGATGACTTGCTTTTACTGAAGTTGCCCAACTTTTTTACAGAGGACAATTTTTTGATAAAGATTTTATTTGAACAAATTGATTATTATAAATATTTTGACTCCTCTTCCATTTTATAGTGTATTTATACTCTACTATGTTTCCTCTTATTTTCCCTACCCTCAATTTTCAGCCAAAGGAAGATGTTGAGCATATGTGCGAAATGTTGCTGTCGGCTCCCGTTTCAAATTTAGTCTTCCGATATCTTTACCTTATGGCTTAGACTTTCATGCCAATTTGCAGCTAAATTCATCTATACTGTTTATTCATTTAACAACTCTATTGATCGCTCTCCTAAATTCTTTGACCATCTAAATTCCAAAATGGATCATATTCTGTCTTCTCCTTTCAGAGAAATAATCATTTTCATAATTTCGACGTTCACCACCGCCAATGGCTTTCCTCAACTTCTCAAGATAAAACTTTTGAACGCACCTCCACTTTCCTTTCACTATCCAAACAAACTTGGGCAGATGGTGCAGCTTCCTACCAATGTCTTTAATTTTCTTAGAGATTAACGCAGTATACAAGTTTTTTTCTTATGCTGTTAAATTCTTTCCACTTCTGCGCTCTTCTTGATCACATTCATATCTCTGCGTCTTGCTCTATCTCCTCATGTACTCAACAGAAAATGATCAAGCATTCAGCGTTATTCATTCGGAATCGTGCAAAATCTGTTCTCAAAACTTGTGCTTGCGAGCTTGCACTCTTCCTTGATAAACTGTTTCTTCTCTGCCTTTCAACTTCTATATTTCTTTTTTGCTGGAAGAGTGCATTCATTCAACCTGCTCCAAAAATAGGATCCATCTTACTATCATAAGTTCGCTCGATATTTAACTAGAGAGTAAATTAGCTAAAATTTTAAAATATTTACGTTTAACTAAACAAAACTCCAAAAGTATACCTGTTTATCTCAAACGACTTTGGCACTGTTCAATCAAAAAGGCTTGGTAGTGTAAAATTAATTTTCAAATCTGGTCACTAAATGGGTGAAGAAATGCATGTAAATCTACAGGAAAAATCACTTGTGTAAAAGAATTTTCCGGAATAAAAATATTTTCCAGTTACAAATCAAATTTTCCGAAATAATTATGGCCAATTTTCAAATTACAATACTTTGAACTTCAAATTTTGGATATTAAAGATTCGGGATTAAAAAAAAATTCGCAAAATGAACTAGCCATAACTGCTTCATTAAAATAATAGAGCTTAAATTAAATATGAAGTACACAATATGATAAATAATAATCTTACTAGTTCAGCATAATTTTGATGTGATAACAGATCTATTTGAAAGATTAAAATCTTTCTATGAATGTTTATTCATTTCAGGCATAATACGAGCATTTATCATCAAATTCTACACAATTAAACAATTTTAATAGCAATAAAAATTATTTCAAATAAAAATATAAGCTCAAATTTACTCTATAAAAATCTAATTTTTTTTTTTTTTTTTTTTTTTTT
>JABUQX010004264.1:12500-15520 GCA_015478945.1 Trachelipus rathkii | reverse complement strand
GACGACCATGGGAGAGTTTCTGCCAAGACATTTTAGAGATGGAAAGAATTTGTCATGGCTAATGGAATGTGATAAGTAATGCCTCAGAAGTTGATTACAAACGACAAACAGAAAAAACCATGGATTCTGATGAAACTGGGAGCCACCAAAGAAAAAAGAAAATAAAAGGATGTCAAAAGTGTTGAAGACACTTTTATCATTGAAGTAGCAGCCCAGGATGCTGAAATTAAACCACCGGAAAAAGAAAAAGAAGAAAAACATTGTAGAAGAAGTGGAAGCAAAAAATATTAGCACTACTCTTGAGACTTCATTAAATGAAAACTCATAAGGGGAGTCAGCTAAGTTGAAGAAAAGTAAAAGAAGGATCATGTAGAAAAAGAAGAGGTAGAAGAGACTTCTGCTAATCAGTTTGTTAAAGCAGATTCTTAGATCATGGATGGATGAAGAGGAAAAGATTTCTACGAAGAAGAAGAACAAAAGGAAGTCTATAAAAAAAAGTTTCCAAATATATCATAAATGAAGAGTAAATTGGTTAAATTTCCATATATTTTTTGAAAATTTTAAGCTTAACCTGGTCTCTATAGCTCATTTTCGGTGGGACTTAACTATTTTCTTAAAGGAAAGAGACAAAATATTATTTTTATTGAACGGTGTAAAACGAGTAGTTTCTGAACATAATGAATGTTTTACTTATGGTTGTTTATTGTTTTAGGAAACAGATAGAAAACTATACTTAAACTTTTAAATGTGAAAGAATGTTGAGTACCCTTTCCTCTTTTGTTGTCGTATTAACACCTTCTTTTATTTTTTATTTTTCATTTTTGTAAGTAAAATTACAATTCTTGTTAGCCTCCTAATACAGATCCACTAATTCTCTATCCATCAAAAAACTTTAACTAGCTAGGGAAGTTTTGTTACTGTTACCTCTGATCATCTAGTAGATGAACCCATCATTCTGAACCTTTCATAACTTCTAAATACAACATCCAAACTTTCCTCTCCTTTGGATTCCTTAGACTTCTCTCATATGTCAGCATCAAGTTCTGTTTCTTAGTCTTCTGCAAATACTGTCTCCTACCTAGACAATGAAGCATTTTTGACATTGAGACTGATCCATTTTAATGCGCAGAATGCATTGACAAAGTGATATTCAATGATTTGTAGCAGTACCTTTACTTTTCTTTTCATTCAACTAAATATTGTTTAACTCATACTGTGCATATGCAATTCGTACCAGTAATTATATTATATATATTATATATATATATATATATTATAGTAATATATATATAATATATATATATATATATAATATATATATAAATATATATATAATATATATATATTACTATATATATTATATATATATATATATATTATATATATTTTAAAAATGCTCAAAGGGGGAATATATCTTGAGAAAAAAAATAAAGAGAAACTGATTTTACGATTGTAATAAAAAGAATTTCAAACAGAAAATTTGCACGCTAAATAAATTCAACACTTGAAGAAAGTAGTGACCACCAAGCGAGGAAGAGTAAAAAGGGAAAAAGAAAAAGGAAATTTTCTTTCTAAATTATATACTTTCTTCAAAATATAAATTACTATTAAACTGAAACTATTTTGCATTAGAAAGTTTGTATATAAATGTCTGTATAAAATGGTACATTCAACAGAAAAAATAAAAACGGCGATATCATGATACAATTTTTATTTTTTATTTTAAGATGAAATAAAAGTTAAAATATTGTTAATCTATCTTGAAAATCTTGAAAATTTCAAAGAATTAAGGGTGAAGACCATGGGTAAAAATGGAAGAACCTAAAAAAAAAAGAATAGATAGCTTGGTAATTATAATAAAAACTTTAAGCAAATCGTATTACCATTCTTCAAATATCATTGAAACTAAACTAAATAACCCAAAAAGAAATACTCCTTTAACATTAAAGAACTTTTAATAGTTACTCACAATTTTTGTATAGTTTTAATATAATAGAGAACATAAGACTAAGAGGTTTTATTGTCAAAGAAAATAATGTGGGTTTGTAGAGTAACTTTACATTAAAGTGTACCTATACGAAGATAGCATCGAATCAGCGCAGAGATAATCGTACATAGTACACAAAAGATATATCAATTTGTGTAGGAAAAATAAATAATTTCAAACAAAAAACATAAAAGATGGAGTAATTAATATCTCCTCACGAAAGGATACCAAAAAGGATAGTTTTAGTAAATACAAATATAATTAAATTTAGTTTGAGGAGATCTTACAAGTTGAGATAAACCAAGCTCTTTTACATTCGGGCAAAATTTATTTTCTTTTCCACGTTACTAACACTCACGAGCAAGATACCAAGGGAACCAAAAGCAAAAGGAAAGAAAACCCACCCAATCCCATGAGTAACGTAATTCCCTCAGGTGGGCGCAGACATGGGTCTTAAAGAGAGGATGATTGAATTCAGCAGGAAAAACAGATGATTTCAAGGATGTCCAAATAACAGGTGTGGCTGGAAAGGAGGCAGCATAACGACCGAGCCTTGAGTTTCCAATACTCGCACAATATTCATGGGAGATTAAGGCATTACTTTGCTAATCGAACAACCCAGTGGTGGAGGAATGCGAGAGGTCAACTCCCTCGAGCACCTGCCCTTGTAATAATATCTATATAAAAGGTATAGTGCTCTAATATCACGTCGGAGAGAAAGAGGGTCAAGGCAGTTTGAAAGTAGAGGACAGTTATTAGTCTATTGGCTTAAACCCAACTCTATCCAAAAGAAGGTGGAAACCGGACCGCTTCAAATGTGAGAAACAGTACTCAGTACAAGGCAGATAAGACCTTTATTTAACTAGAGTAACTGAGCAGAAGAAAAAAAAATCCAGGAATCTGAACAGAATCCCCAAGTGTTTTGAGACCACGTTAGCAACCGTTGTGTTCTTAGATTTTCAAGACAATTTGTTGTTTATTTTCAATCCAAGAATTTATATTGTTTACAAGTCGAATGAAATAGGAAAGTTGA
>JABUQX010004263.1:0-7500 GCA_015478945.1 Trachelipus rathkii | reverse complement strand
ATATATTATATGATATTAGTCGTTATATATTACTATCATATTACTTATTATTATATATTAGTAGTATTATTATCATGATAATAAGATTATATATTAGAATTAATATTATATAACATTCGATATATTGATTTTGACTTATTAATTTTTTCAGAAAAATATGTGGGGCTGTGCATACCTTTACCCCAATATATAATATATATTATAAAATAATAAATATATATATAATATATATATTATATATTATTTATATAGTATATATATATTATATATAATATATATATATATATATATATATAAATCATATATATATATATATATATATATATATATATATAGATATATATATATATAATATAATTATAATATATATATATATATTTATATATAATATATATAATATATATATATATATAATATATATATATATATATATACAGGCATGGCGTCCCACATAGGGCCAAGCGAGGCACTTGCCCCCCCCTGGAATTCGGGATCTGAATTTTAAAAATTAAATAAGATAGATATATATATATATATTATATATATATATAAATATAAGAATATCATATATAAATATTATATATATATAATAATAGTATATATATATATATATAATATAATATATATCCAAGATCATCTAACCAATTCTAAACACCTCTTATTTATGCTTCACCACTTCTCCTCGTTCGTTACAAATACACCATTTTCCCTCCTATCGGTAATTCTGACCACCAATCTTGTAGCCTAAAATTATACTTTCATTTTCCAAGCAGCTCGCCCTCCCTAAGCGAACTTTCTGCACTTTATCGGGCTAATTGGATGCGATTGCGTCGCTTATTTTGCAAAATATCGCTGGAATGAATCATGTTTTGTTCCGGAGAACTCCTCTGCTTCTGTTAAAAGGTAGTGGCCGTGATCACGAAGGGAATGAACAGGTTCATTCCATCTTTCCACTAAATCATTTTCTTCCCATAATCCATGTTTGATGGCTCTTGTTCTCGTGCCATCCAAGAGCGTACATTTTTAAGTATTAGGGCTTAGGAAGAAAACTCTCGTTCGCATACCTCTAACTAATTTTCCTCTGCCCCGGAACGATGCAGCGGATATTATTCACTGGTCAAAGCGTTCTTACACTAAAAGAAGTGTGCAGCCCTTCTTGATTTTCCTTCTATAAAATTTCTGGCCTCTTGCCAAAAACATCTCAAATAACTTCTGTAAATGCCTTTTCCCTCTTATCCGTTCTGACGGTTCTGTTGCTAACACTCCTTCTGAAAAGGCTAAACTCTTTGGTCT
Source organism: Trachelipus rathkii (assembly GCA_015478945.1). Taxonomy (NCBI): domain Eukaryota; kingdom Metazoa; phylum Arthropoda; class Malacostraca; order Isopoda; family Trachelipodidae; genus Trachelipus; species Trachelipus rathkii. The sequence goes on along the minus strand of JABUQX010004263.1, from coordinate 6,207 downwards.
TCTTTTTTACTCTAATTTCCACCCTGACCGATCCGCTTCATCTCCTCCTGTTCCATCCCCCTCAGATTACAATGTCTCTACCTGTCATTACGTCATGATCGAGTACATGAGATATTGAGATCTATGAACGTCCGGATAGCCAGTGGCCCAGATGGCATTCCTCTTCGTGTTTTGAGGAGTTGGGCCTTCTGAGCTGGCGCCTGTGCTCGTTCAACTCTACTCCCATGCCCTAATACTAATACTTTTCCTCAATGCTGAAGCGCACTTTTATTCAGCCAATCAAAAAAAGGGTAGCCGTTCTGATCCTTCTAACTATCGAACTATTGCCTTAACTTTATTCTTTCTAAAAATCTTTGAAACTCTCCTTAACTCTCAGTTCCTGCGATTTCATTATAAAATCTCATCCCTTCTTTCAGATCTCAGTATGGCTTTCGACGTTTCGAATCAACTTGATATCCTTTCCTTATCCACTTGATACTATGTCTTTCTGCCCTTAAAGTATATCATGGTGTTCTTGTGTGATACGCTTGACATATCTAAAGCTTTTGAAAGATAGCATGCGTCGCTACTCTCTAAGCTACCTTCCTTGATTTCCACCTTTGCTTTGCTTACTTTTGTCTAATTTTCTTTCAGATCGTTCCATTTCAGCTCTTGTTGTTGGAGCAACTCTTCGTCCTTTCTTATTAATTGTGTTCCTCAGGTTCTGTTTGATCTCCAACTTTATTCCTACTTTTTATCAAAACGATCTCGCTTAGCTGCACTTCTTATAACTCTGTTATTCTATAGCCGAGACTCAAAAACTCTCCATTCTTTCACTCATTTATTTTAATTTGCTCCCTCGTTTTACCTAGAGTTTGCCTTCGTCTACAGCTTTCTATTCAAATTCCATTTCTTTTTCATCAAAAGCCTCTAAAAATTCCATTTCTTTTTCTTTAAAATCAACTTCTTCATATCTCCCTCTCTAAAATATCTCCCAACTTTCCTATCCCTTTGACCGCTCTAATGTCTTACCCGTAAACAACAATACACATCTAGACTAAACATAAATAGTGAATTGTCTTGGGGACCTCACATCACATCGGTTCTTAAAATGCCTCAAAACAAAAAGCTGGGAATTCTGTTCAGATTGCTTGAATTTTTTTTCTTCTGCTCAATACTCCAGTTATATAAAGTCTTATCCCCCTGTTAGGAATACTGTTTCCCCAACATTGGGGTGCATCCGGTTCAACCCTCCTTTTGGATAGAGTTGAAGCAAGCAAAAGCTTATAAACTTCCTTATACTTCTGACCCCTTACCCTCTCTACTCTGCCGTCGGACGTTGTGCCCTATTCTCGTCTAAGTCATTTACAACGCAGTGCTCGAGAGAATTGACCTCTCTCATTCCTCCACCACAGCGTCGCCCTCGTAACACAAAGGGTGCCTTGTTCTATCATGAAAATTGTGTGAATATTGAAGACTCGGATCACTCGTTGTTGTACCTCCTTCTTTCCAGCCATAATCTGTTTTGCGGAACTCCTTGCCTTCTTTTTATTTCCCCGCAACATTCAATCTTCCTCTATGATCCCACGTCTGCCCCCCTTAAGGAATTGCTTAAGTAAGGACAGGTGGTTTACTTTCCATTTATTTAATGTTTTCTTTATGTAATTTTTTTTATATATGTTTTATTTTTTTATTGCCCCCTTCTTTAAAAGCATTGCCCTGAGTGGTGTATCATAATTAGTATATCTATATCAATATATATATAATATATATATTATATTTATAGTATATATATATGATAGATATATATATAAATATATTTATATATATATATAGATATATATATATATATATTTATATATATATATATTATTATATATTATGGGAAGTTGCATAATAAAGCCCCAAATTCAGGCACCGAGCAAAATCTTAAATCTATTGTGTCTTATTTAATGTTTTAAAAAGTTACTTGCGTTTATGCTGCGAATTATACCTATAAACAGAACTTATGATCATAAAAATAGAAAAATCAATTATTTAAATAAAATTAATTACTATAAAATTGATATTAAATATAGCATTTTCCCGAGTGTAATATATATATATATATATATAATTAAATATATATATATATATATATTATATATACTTATATATTATATTATAGATATATATATATATATATATATATATATATGGTATAGATATGCTTTGCCCCTCCCTGGAAAATTTTCTGCGGACGCCCATGTATACAGGGTGTCTCGCGAGTTATGTTACAGCGGTGTATCACCGTACGGGATGTTCTAGTATGAAAATGGTATTAATAAGTTCGATTAGTAATTCATTTAAGAGGATGGGATATGTTACGTTGGTGTCTGCGCACGCGCAATAAGAAAACCGCGCACAAACATGCGAATGCCGAATGGGATGAATATTTTTTATGGCTTCTGTGAAATGCACTTAAAAAAATGAGGTGGCTCTTCCTCTCGACATATTTTAATACGGTTCTTCGTTTCCACGCAATGTACACATAACGCGTCAATGTTACCAACAATAGTTTTAAACGTGAATGTGAAAAGGTTGAAAAAAACAATGGTATTCAAGACAGCTCATAATATTGATTCATGTAATGTAATAACGTTGTTAATAGTATCATTAACAAATTTACACCCCTGAATCTTATCCAAAGCATGCAAGAAGGGAGAAGAACTCAGGTCGTTTCAACTTGTACATGCAGTATTTACAAATGTTGTTCGGAGAACGCCTCCATCCACGCGAATACATGCCTCACCCTCTGCGCCAGTTTCAATTTTCATGCCAATGACAGTGACGCCGGGTTGATTCCTCTACATGCGCTGGTTATTCGATGGCGAAGATGATCGAGCGAGGTTACTGGGTCATTAAACCCAGCGCGTACACGGTATGTTGAGATACCCACAAAAGTAGTCCCATGTGTTAATCGGGGTGAAACGCAGGCCACTGGAAATGGACCAATCTCTGATCCATCTTCCGGAAAAGGTTCTTCGAGTAGTTTCACATATAGCTGCATATGTGCTGGGCACCCATCATGTTAGAAATATATTCTTCGTTGTGTTCTTAAAGGTATATCGCTCAGGAGGTCAACAAGGACGGTCTGCAGGAAATGGAGGTAACGCTGTCCTGTCAAATTTCCTTCGAAGAACAAGGCCCGATTTATAATCCTACTATTGAGCTATACCACAACAACGTTGACTGAGGTGAGACCTGTGATGCTAGGGAATATTTATGGGGAGTTTGTTTCCGCCCAATGTCTAAAGTTCCACCTGTATACATACCGTTATTGGTAAAGCGAGATTCATCGGTCCATAAGATATTTTCCAATAAGTCCGGTATATCCATTAGAAGGCAATCAATGACAGCCAGGAATCCCAGCCGCCCTTTTTGGTCTCCCCGATGCAAACCATGCACAAGGTATGGCCTAAATGGATACATGTTGTATGCAACACGAATCCGTCGTATGGTTTCCTTCGATATTGTCAAGATCGAACTAGCCTGCCGTAATGAGGACGTTAAATTTTCATGGGTGTATAGCAGAACGTCCAGTTCGACGTCGAATGTACAGACACGACCCCCCTCCCGTATGTGATGAGGGGGTTGAACTATCGACCCTGTACCTTGAAACCGTCTGTAAACTCTATGGAATGCCATGTGGCTCGGCGTTCGTCGATGTGGATAACGTTGTCCATATTTTGCAGCAGCTCTGCGCAGGCATTCCTTTTTTGCGTAAGGTACACTCCAAATGCACGCTTTTCGTCCTGCGTTATACTGCACGTGCGATTTCTAAATATGGCTCTGACTAAAACAACCACTCGGAATTATACTGTTTCACTACACTTTATTACCCATAATTTGTAGGTTATGACATAACCTCTCAATATGATAGCTGTTAGTTGGTTGTACACATTCACATGGCCGTATTTATTATTATTAGGCTACATAGTACATATCAATGTAATCTAAAAGTGTATGCATTAGTATTTTAATTAATTCCTTTGTTAGCTGTTTCGATATTTTTTAAATACTATTGGATATGTCTATTGTATTTAACCTAATTATTTCATATTGACATGTTGCTTTTGTACGCACATTATGTCTACGGATGACGTCTAGTTGTTTATGGGTACATTGCGTGGAAACGAACAACCGTATAAAAAAATGTCGAGAGGAAGAGCCCACCTCATTTTTTATGTGCCTTTCACAGAAGCCATAAAAAATATATCATCCCATTCGACATTTGCATGTTTGTGCGCGGTTTCGTATTGCGCGTGCGCAGACACCAAGTAACATACCCATCCTCTTTATATGGAATAAAATAATCGAACTTATATTCTTACACATTTCATACTTAAACATTTCAAAGAATTTCTTTACAAGGGTCCCACATGTTACGGAACACCCTGTATATATATATATTATATATTATATAATTATATATTATATAATAATATATATATATATATTATATATATATATAATAATATATATATATAATATATATAAATATATATATATATTATATATATATATATACGGTATATATATATATATATATATATATTATAATATATAATATATATAATATATATATATATATAATAATATTATATATATAATATATATATATATTATATATATATATATATATATATATATATATATATACTATATAATATATATATATATAATATATATCAGCAGGTGGGGCGTTCCGCAAATTTAATCGCAATCCGCAATTGCGGAATAACCAAAATAAATTGGTAATCGCGATTCGATAATTTGGAAAAATGTGCGGAATTGCAGTTAGCAGAATGCCTATATCATTCCGCAATAAATTCCGAATAAAACTAAAAAAAAAAATTTATGAATTTCAGTGCAATCCAAAATGTACACGTTGCCCATTTTGCACCTCTTGTGTGTCCCCTTTGGTTCTTTCCCTGTTTCCCCCTTCCTGTCTGGGTTTCCCTTTTCCCTTTTCCCCCCCCGGTCCCGTGGTCTTCTCCCTTGCTTTATCGCAGCAACACCGAAAAATCGTATTTTTGGCATTCAAATTTTGTTTAGAGTTTTTGAATAATAATAATTAAACAAAAAACTTAAAGCATAAATGCATGAATAAAAGTTTTGAAGTCAACAATTATCTTTCTTTATACAATTTTCTTAAGCTTATAAGTATAAATGAATATATTTATGAAACGTGTCCCACCAAATTTCAGATAAAATGTATTGTACAGTAAACATAAATGGAAAAAATAATATAACATATGTACCCAACATCGAAAGTCTAAACAAGTATATATATTAATATATATATATATATAATATATATATATATATATAATATAATATATATATATATATATATATATTATATATATATATATAATATAATAAATATATATATATATATAAATTAAAAACTTTCAAATTTATTTTGAAATATTTCCCCCACGAGGAAGAACCTACAGAGAAATTATCCGGTTATCCGCCCGGATAACAATATTTCCGCGATACCATAGGTCAAAAACTCGCGCATAGCCGGAACCGGATAGTTGCCGGAACCGCAATCCCTAATATATATATATATATTTATATATATATATATATAATATATATATATATACATTATAATATATATATAGAATATATACTACTATAATATAATATATATATAATATTATATATATAATATTAATATATAAATATATATAAAATATATATATATAAATATATATATATAAATAATATATATATATAAATATATATATATAATTTATATACACCTACAAATCCTACTACCTCACCACATACCAATACAACTCACACCCTACCTCCTACCCATATATATATAACTAGTAACAAATCACACATACTATACAATAAACTAAATATCACTCAAAATATAATATATAATATATATATATATACTATCATATAATATATATATAAATATATATACAATATATAATAAATATTATATATATAATATATATAAATATATAATAAATATATATATATATACTATAATAATAATACATATATATATATAATAATAATATAAATATAAATACATTATACAATATATATAAATATATATATATACATATTAAATAAATATACTAAATATATATATATATTAATATAATATTACAAACATATATATAATATATATATATATATAATAATCTCTCGCCC
>JABUQX010004262.1:0-41653 GCA_015478945.1 Trachelipus rathkii | reverse complement strand
TCGCCTCTGCAAACAAACTCACATTTTATCTTCTTCGGCGCAGACACTTCCCTTTAACTGACTCAATCCAGCTTTTCTTCATGATCTGCCCAGACTGGCCGGTTCCCAAAAAACCACTCACCACTATATTATGGGGTCGCGGGGCTTGAGCCACCGACTATCATCCATCCTTTCCACATGACCCAAACCATCTAACGAAGGGGTACTTCATTTTATTCTCTCATTAGTGTGCGCCCTTTGTTCACAACCAACCACAACCTCTATATGTTCATCCTCATTTATCAATTCTTCTCACACCTACACGCCCCATAAGATTAGTCCATAACTGAAGCACATGAACTTTAGATCCTACTTCTTATTCCAGACCAAGTCTCACATCTATACAAAACACATGTAAACAACATACCTCCATGCAAGCCCTAGCGCACTCCAGACTTAGTCCCTTTACATTCACCAACGATTAATTGCACAGGCCACCTTCCTGCCATTCACAACTTCCTACTACACTCTTTGATGATCATCCTCCCTCCTCATCCAACATTTTATACGCCTAGAATATTTAAAACTCCAGACACTGTATCCAGCTTCTTCACCATCTAACATAACTTTCACACTGAGGACTTGTCCTTCCACTCACAACCATGAACCTTACTCTTATCCACATTTGCTTTCAAACCCCTTCCTTTTACATACCCTGCCAAATCTCCCTACCAATTCTCTCAAACTCTCTCAGATTCGCCACACGAAACCAAATTATCCGCATATAATAGTTAGGGCCAATCCTCCACTCATCTCCGTCATTCTAACACCATTTCCTGCCACCCCCACCTTCTAATAATTCTGTCATAACCCCATCCATATACCAAATGGAATAACAAAGGAGACATAACACCAAACCCCTGTCTAACTCCGCTATTAATACTAAACCTATCACCTTGACACCATTTATTCTTACAGACGCCTCACTATCCTCATACTACTTTTGATTCCATTCAGAAGCCTACCCACCAACACCATATATCACTAACACCCGTCATAGAGCTTCCCTATTAAACCTATCATACGCCTGTGCAAATCCATAAAACCTAAATACAATTTCTTCTTCTCTCCTCATTTTCTCAATCATTTGTATTCAATGTAAAGATTGGTCCACACATCCTCTACCACTCACTAAACGCACCTTGTTCTTCACCAATCAGTCCTTCAGTCACTCGACGAAATCTTTATCGACCAAGAATACCAGCATATATCTTCCCTACAACACTCAATAAACTTATTCCCCATAATTCTACAATTCCCCCTTATCTCCCTTACCCTTATATAAGGGTACTATTAATGCTCTCTTCCAATCCCTTTGAACTATATCCTCCATAAACACTTTTTTACACAACTTCTCCAAACCAATTCAATCACCATCTCGCCTCCGTTCTTGATCATGTTCACCAGTAATTCATCATATACCTGCAATTTACCATTCTTCAACTTTCTCACATCTACCCATTACCTCCTCCTTGCCTAATAACCTCATCCAAAATTACCTATTCCTTCTGCACCATCAAACCCCACACACAGTCACTATCACCTCTCCATTACTGCCAAATATTATGCAGATTTTCGAAGTGTTCTTCCACACTAACCATCACATCCAGTTCATCATTACAAAAGCACCTAATCCCTATTCTATTCTTAAGCATGGTTCCCCTTATTCTTCATTCTTAAACCTTTCGCGCTTCTTCCTTCCAAAGAGCTTCCTATTCCCTTGAAGTCCCCAATGCATCCTCCTTCCAAACTGTTCATTTATCTCTTCTTTTCTCCTACGTAGCATCTTTTTAGTATTTCTTTTTTCCTCCTTATAATAATTCAAGCATCTTTCTTTTGAAACTTCATCATTCAACCACGCTTCTTTTTTACTTTTAACCACTTGCATCACCTCTTCATTCCACCACTCACTGTTAACATTTCTTACTCCTTACTTTAGCACATCCACTCGTTTGCACTGCCTAACAATTGCTTCCTTCGATTTGCTTTCCAATTTGTTCAGTTCAAACTTGTTCACATCAACTGATTTACTTCCGAGCGCTCTTAACAACTTATCCTTATTACCTTGTCACTTAACTTCTCACTCTTAATTTTACCACACTTCCTTCTTATCACCTTCCTCTCCATCCAAGCCCCCACTAGCTCATTTTACAATAAGAACAACATGAATGATCCGATAACCCCATTCCAAACCCCTCACTGATTTAACATCCAACACATACTTCAACACCTCCTTCTTCACCAACCACAAAATCAATACTTTTCACTTTCGATACCATCATCTACCTATCACCAACTCTAGTATACTTATGGTACTCTTGTGTTTAAAAGAAATTATTACTATTTACACACATACCTCTCCCTTCACAGAAATCAATCACCTTCCTACCATTCTCATTTTCTCCTGACACCCCAAAACCACCTGTTATACCAATCCCTTTTTTGACACCTATCCAACCATTCAGGTCCCAAAACACTATCAATCTAAGCTTCCTAATCCACCCCATCCAAAACATCATTTCAGATATCCCAAAAATCGCTTACTTCTCTTCAAACGTTTCCCCAATGACCATACGTCACAACCAACCACATACCTTAACCTTTTCAAACTTAAATGTTAACCATTAGAATTCTAGAACTGACACACACAAAGTCTACCATAGCTCTGTACCACAAGTCACTAATCAGAATTGCAACTCCTTCTGTCCCCTCTCATTCTTTCCACACCAGCACGCACACGTTTCACAACCACTCATTTTCACCGTTTCCTTTCATCTTTGTTTCAGTTACAGCGAGCAAATCAAATTGGCCCTTTCTAAATACATCCATCACCTCTTCTCCTTCTTCTCAACATTTACTTCCATGCTGACCATTCCAGTACCCATACATCATAACCAATTTCGACGGGAGCTTTAAAAGCTACGCTTAAACGTTTCTTTTTTGGCGAACGTGGAGGCGCGATGATAAGGCACCTGTTACTGTGACTCAGTGACGCAGAATCCAATGTTTCAATCCCGCTTGATGGAGATAAAATCTGTCTTGGACTTCATTTAAGTCTTTGACTGCCTAGTGGGATAAGTGGTGCCCGGTTAACTGTTAACTCAGCGACGCGGAGTCCCAGTGTTTCGAATCCCACGCTGATGGAGAATAAAATCTCCTTTAACTCATTCATTCAAATAATGAGTCAAAAAGGAGATTTTTCTCTCCATCAGCGGCATTCAAACACTGGACTCCGCGTCGCTGAGTTAACAGGTAACCGGGGCGAGGAGATTTGCACTCCATCAGCGGGATTTCGAACACTGACTCCCGCGTCGCCGAGTTAACAGTAACCGGCGCTCTATCCACTCAGCCATCCACGTTCCAAACGTTCCACTGTTAACCACGACGCAGATTTCCATGTCGAATCCCGCTGCTGGAGAGTAAAATCTTCTTTGACTCATTTCATTATAGGGAACGTGCTGATGGAGAAGTAAAATCTCCTTTGATTCATTTAAGTCTGGGGGCTGGCCTTTGAGTACTCAGCAATTATGGGATGAGAAAACCGGGAGCTTTAAAAGCTATGCTTGAAACGTTCTTTTTTGGGAACGTGGATGGCCTAGTGGATAAGGCGACCAGTTACTGTTAACTCATGCGACGCGGAGCTCCTGTGCTTTCGAATCCCCCCACTGATGGAGAGGGAAAAATCCCTTTACTCAGTTTAAGTCTGGTAGGAGAGAAGCATGGGGCGTATTAATAAGTAGGCATTTGAAACCGTTTCTTTCTTGGGAATGTGGAGCCTAGTGGAATAGAGCACCCGGTTAACTAGTTAAACTTCAGCTCGCGGAGTCCAGTGTTCGAATCCAGCTGATGGAGAGTAAAATCTCCTTTGACTCATTTAAGTCTTTTGGGGCTGGCCTTTGAGTACTCAGCAATTCATGGGATGAGAAAACCGGTAGCTTTAAAGCTACGCTTGAAACGGTCTTAATACGAACGTGGAATGGCGCTAGTCGAACGGCGACCGGTACTGATATAACTCAGCGACGCAGCAGTCCAGTGTATCAATCCCGCTGAATTGGAGAGTAAAAATTCTCCTATACTCATTTAACTCATTTGACTCAATACCACTAGCCAATACCGGCGCGATGGATAGAAGTTCCCGTACTGTTAAAACTCAGCCGACGCGAGATCCAAGTGCTCGAATCCCGCTGATGAGAGAGTAAAATCTCCTTTGAGTCATTTAAGACTTAAATGAGTCAAAGGAGATTTTATTCTCCGTCAGCGGGATTCGAAACACTGGACTCCGCGTGCTAGTTAAACAGTAACGGTCGACCTTATCCACTAGGCCCAATCCACGTTCCAAAAAAAAAACGTTTCAAGCGTAGCTTTTAAAGCTCCCGGTTTTCTCATCCCATAATTGCTGATTACTCAAAAGCCAGCCCCCAAAGACTTAAATGAATCAAAGGAGATTTTACTCTCATAATGAATGAGTCAAAGGAGATTTTACTCTCCATCAGCAGGATTCGAACACTGAACTCCGCTCGCTGAGTTAAGAGTAACTGGGTGCTCTATCCACTAGGCCATCCACGTTCCCAAATATAATGAATGAGTCAAAGGAGATTTTACTCTCCATCAGCGGGATTCGAACACTGGACTCTGCATCGCTGAGTTAAAAGTAACCAGGCGCCTTATCCACTAGGCCACCACGTTCCCAAAAAAGTATGTTTCAAGTTCTTAGGCTCATGAAGCCCCGGTCTTCTCACTCCATAATTTGGCTGAGCTACTCAAAAGCCCAGAACCCAAAAATGAATGAGTCAAAGGAGATTTTACTTTACTTAAATGAGTCAAAGGAGATTTTACTCTCCATCAGCGGGATTCGAACACTGGATTCCGCGTCGCTGAGTTAACAGTAACCGGTTGCCTTATCCATTAGGCCATCCACGTTCCTAAAAAAGACGTTTCAAGCCTAGCTTTATAAAGCTCAACCGTTTTTCTAGCAATCAACCATACAATTGCCGAAGACTCAAAGGACCAGCCTCAGCCAAAGACATAAAATGCAGATCAAAAGGAGATCTTACTCTCCAATCAGCGGGATTCTCCGAAACAACTGGAACTCCGCGTCGCATGTATAACCAGTAACCGGTTAAGCACTTAATCACACTAGCCAATCCAACGTTCCCAAAAACAAGAACGTTTCAAGCATAAACACAAAACATTTCTCTCTTCATTTGTCTAATCTACACATAACCCTATACAGCAAACATTTATTAAAACACATCCTAAAAAACATATATTAGAAACTCCCAAGCATCCATCTCACAAATACACTAATACCATCTGTCTTTGATTAAAAGTACAACACCTTGCTAACATAAAAAAACAACTCCCAGTAATACTAACGCATCCATATACCTCAACAAAAAGCAATTCACTATAGAGAACAATAATTTAGCACTTACCCTTTCAAACCAACTCAATAGAATTTCATACATCTATCAATGCTTCTCATCTCTCCTCAGTACTTAACTATAAAAAAAAAGAAACATAAAATCATATCTATGCATATCTTCGCAGACAATGTTCTATTTACCTACTCCACTAGATAATCGTTAAGGCCAATCATCATAACACATTTCAATTCACGCCCTCATCCAAATATTCAACCAAATCATACCAAAATATTACAGGCTTCTTCAACAAACCGTTTTCCTTCACAACTCATCAAAAAATCTCACCACCCAGGACACTCTACTCACTTTTCCACTCAATTATACCACCATTCCACTCTTCCACACTTCAAAAACTTCATGTTGAACAAACCCCATTCACCTTTAAATTCAGGATACAAGTCTTCTCATCTTTTCTCAAATCTCTCATCCAACTTCGCATCAAACACCCCGTTGCGCCGGAATCCTTCCCATTATTGAACCCGAAAACAGCAACAAAACAACCAAAAAAAAAAAGAATAAACAAAAAAGTACGAAACCTACAAAGCGGCCGAACAATAACTCTGTTACCACTAAAAAAAATTATATATTATTGAAACAAATACATGACTAACAAAGGTAACCGATCAAAAACCCCTCCAAAGAAGAAAAAAGAAGAGTCGAAGAAACACAAATGAAAAAACAACAAATATTAAGTATCGAGTCTGGGTGCCACCCAACTTCGGATATTCCCCAAACAACACGTGAACCCGCCATGGCCACCGCTAAATTCCAAGCACAGAAAGTAAGAAGGGGATGTGCAACCTGTTGTTCAAATCTTCCCCTAATTGTTAATTACAATAAACAAAGCCTGAAGGCAAATCAACAAACAAATCTTACATTAACCTTTATATGTGCAACCTAACCTCAACAGACAAAATAAATACATAAAAAACAGTTACCACCCAAAGTAAATAAATAAAGCACTGCACTTAGCTGTAAGCAGAAATGCAGACAAAAGCAACAACAAGAGACAGCATGGCGATCCAAACCGAACATACCTAAAAAAAAATCATAAAAACAATCAAAATATATATATATATTATATATATATATATATAGATATATATATAGTATATATATATATATATATATATATATATATATAGATATATATAATATATATAAACTAAACCTGTTAACGTGCTTTATCCCCTATGCAGGGGGTAACATGGGGGACCACAGGAAATCGAACTTTAAGGCCGGCTATCCCAAACCAGCGCCACCAACGAGTCCGTCGAGTTTTATATATATATAAACTATATATATATAGATATATTATATAGATATATAATTATATATATATATACTATATATATATAATATATATATATATATACCGTATATATATATATATATATGTCAGTTAAATTCAGTAGACGGCTAAAGGTAATAAGTGAGGTAATAAAATTGTAATATTAACCCTAATCTGTGAATATCTCTACCTGGTCGACAAAGAAACGTCTAAAATACTTAACCAATGTGCTATTAGGTTTCAAATCTGTTGAGGTTGACGCTAGATGATCTCCCATAGGAAAAGAGTTCGAATGATAGGTGTAGCAAAGTTTCTATGGTAAAAATATTTTGCTTGCACTAATCAAGAAATATCCTTGTAATGAGACTGTTTTGGAATAATAAGTAGTTTATATGCCTACCAGTGAAACGAAATAAAAACTAGAGAGAGATTCAGATCTGAATGAAAATAGCGCAAAGAGTCATGAGAACTAAAGTTTTTTCTGGTGTCAGAAGAAAGTTGTAGCACAAGGTGGTGCTACAGGAGAGAAAACATTATAATTAAGATCTATGAAATTGTGTCAGAGTTATTTATTCTCTTTACACTCAAGTTTGAGTGACTAATCCAATGATTGTGAGTAGAGAAAATGAACCTGATTATCCAGGCATCAATCGCAGTTCTTATCATTTCTGTAAAGACCAAGGTGTCATTCATATCAAAGGAGGAATCACTTTAGAAATGCATAGTGCTGAAATCATGCTGTGTCTAGAATGAATTTTCCTAAAAAAAAAAAAAAAAAAAAAAAAAAAAAACTTAAATATTGTTAAATTAATCATAAAAATTGATCTACAATTTTTGGAAATAGAATAAATTCACAATGACTGTTTTATCACAAGTTCTTTAAAAAGATAAACGTTTTGTAAATGGTGGAAGTTCAGACAGGTTCAGGTTTGTTGTGAAGCAAAATGCTGGACTCTGCTAAATCTCTTCTCTTACAATAGAAATTTTTAATGTTTCATTCAAGTAACAAACTCATGAGCTGTTGCCAAGAAAATTACATGCTGAACTTAATAAATTCCCAATAAATAAAAAAATATAATTTTAAAAATATTGTATTTGTTTACATTGACGGCAGCTTTTCTTATTTACAGGCAGGTATACAAATGGTTTTTCTTCATCTACAAAGCATGTTGTGTTTTGGGTGTATTGGGTTATTTTGTAATGATGTTCACACTTCTCGGCGTGAATATTTTGTTTGGTGCCCGCCCAACAGCATGGATGGACACCTCCTTTATGCTCATTTTTTATGGTTTATATTATGGAGTCTTAGGAAGAGATCTGGCAGAGGTGTGTGCAGATAAGATGGCTTCTCATATTGGGGTAAGTATATGAACTTCATTACATTTGTGCATATATATATATATATATATATATATATATATATATATATATAATATATATATATATTATATATATATTATTAGTATTATATATATATAATTATATATATTATATTTATTATTATATTATATTTATATATAATATATATTATATTAGGTATATCGGATGGTGATTTTTCACTATCTGCGGATGCGGTGTGGATAGTCAAATACTATCCGCCGATTCGGATGCGGATAGTGGATAGTTTTTTATTTTTCAGTTTATATTCATCAGTACTTTCAATATATATATATATATATATATATATAGTATATTATTATATATATATATATATATATATAATATATATATATATATATATATTATTATTTATATATATATGATATATATCATATTATTATATATATATATATCTATATATATATATCTTATATATATATATTTTCCCCTCGATAGGGGCCTTTTATTGGTGAAGGGGTTCAGATATGCCTTCTGGATATCTGCAAAGTTTGCACGTTTCCCTCTTTTCAGTTTTGTTATTCCCGCTTTTGTTTTGTCTTATTTCTCGCTGTCTTGTTTCTCGTTTCATTTGCCTCGCATTCGCCTTACGTATTTATGGTACTACTTTCTCTCCTTTTGAGGGCGCCTCCTCGTTTTTTCTTCCTTACCTGCCCTTATAGCTTTCCGGGTGTCTGTTCCTGTTTGGGCCTGGGTCCGTCCTCACCTCCATCCCCGCGGATGAGGGTACAGGTTATAAACGGTCCTTTTCGCCTATGACCGGGCCGCTATTGTTAGGGGTCCCGAGCTTGGGTTAACCACCTGGGGAGGCGTGACTCGCTACTTGGGTGTAATCCCGGCTTCGCATTTCGGGTACCATGTGGGTTCTTGGGAGGGAACTGTCGCGGAGTTCCGGGGGGCTTTCCCGAGGCCGCTGCCCTTCCTACGGGGTGGGGTTTCGGGGCGGTTGTGTTGGGTTCTGGCTTTGGGCCTCCTGCGTGGACAAGACGCTTTCCCATAGGTATAGTTTTCCCCTTCCTTCGCCTCTGGTATGCTAAACTTAACTGCCTCAATTTTTTTTTATTGTTTTATTGGTTTTAATGCTTTGAGAAGTTTTATTAATAGGAGTTTTACTTATGAATACGCCCTTTAATTAAATATAATACGATTTTTAAAGAAAGGCGGATTACATCTAAAGTCGGTTCCCCCTAGCATTTCCCTGGCTCCTCCTAGGGCGGGACCAAGTAAGGGCTTTGATGCCCTGGTAGACGAAATTTGGTTCGTGCTGCTCCCCATCATCCAGCGAACCTCCTTACACCCCTGATTCCAGCTTTATTAGTCGACCCTCCTCATCTTTCTGGTGAGGCTGTGTCGCTATCTGTACCTGCTTTACCTCATCAATCGCGTCACCAGAGGAATTGAGCTTCTCCTCACCCGTTGGCCCGCCTACTCGCTACCATACGCCTCGCCCTATTGAACGGTTTCCGTTCTCGGACCCCCCGCTGGGTGCTCCCACTATTGACACCTATCTTTGTACTTTTATCTTAGTTCGCCGACTTCACAACCTCTCACGTCTCGTAGCATCTCGTCCTCAGTGACGCGTTAGACTACGTCCTCAGTTCGACCGATCATCAGGCGACTCCCATGAGGAATGGTTCTCTCCTCGTTCGTGCCGCCTCTCGACATCAGAGTCAGTTATTGGTTTCTCTTTCATATTTGGGCACCCTACCGGTTGTCTCCACGCCGGACGATGTTCGCCATACATCTAAAGGAACAGTGTATGCTCCGGAGGTCCGTTCCGATGATCCCTGAGGCCATTCTCGAACATTTTACAAAGCGACATTTTCCGGTCACAAATGTCTACCGGTTACCTCCTCATAAGGAGACTCCCCCTGTGTCCAACCCTCGTCTTCTTCTCACTTTTAGTGTGTACATTCCCTCCGACCAGGGTGGAGATCGGTTTCACCGTCCACTCGGTTCGGCCATACACATCCCGCACCCAAGGAGATGTTTCAAATTGTGATAATTTGGCCTCCTCAAAAATATTGGTAGATCTCAAGCAGTTCATCTGTCCGGCGAGGTGTGGTGACAGTCCTCCCACTCCGTGCGAAACCCGCGCTTGCTGCCCGAATTGGCAGGTTCTCATCAGGCGTCACTTGCACATGTCCTCTTTTCTTTTGAAAGGAGATTTCTTAGTGGGGATATGAAACAAGCTCGATCGCCGTGAGGCCTCTCTTCGCGCTAGTGAGAAACTTTCTCACCCGCCTCTCTCCTTTGCTGCTGCGACTAGCCGTTTCCTTACCGCCCAACTTCCCATCGCCTCGTGCCCTCCTGCGCCTCTACGTATTTCACAGCTCTCTGGATACTGTACCCCCTACTGGGTTGCACATTTCTACTCTGCATTCGAACTGCCCCCGCATTCTCCCGACATGATCCGTATTGTCGCTCATCACAACTCCCCAGTCCTTCCCTCCATATCCTATGGTGTGGCTTTGGTTGAAGTTCATGCCACACCCGGGGTTGTATGCTCTCCAATTTTTGGTTCTTCTCCTGATTTGGAAGCATCCCTTGCGTTACTGCTCGATGATGACTCTCCTTTGCCGCCTGTTCCCCGTAAACGTCCGGCTCCTGTGTCTCCTGGGAAACCGCTGAACCGTTCTTCTCCTAGTATTGTGGACTCTCCTGAACGTGTCACGTCTCCTTCTGCGAGGCGCCATTACTCTTTTCAGCTATGGGCGACAGATTTCTTAAATCCGTCGCCTTCTAACCCGTCGACCGGGTCTCTTTGGTGGTTTGCTCAACGTGGCGCCTCGTGCGAAACGCCATGGTGATAGTGGTAAGCATCCAAATTCAATCGCTATCCCAGATAGTTTATCGGGCCTTGCTTCTGCATCTGAACCTCCAGTTCCTTATTCCAGCGATTCCAAGTCCTACTCTGATATCGCAATGAATGTACCCACGGACTCTACATCTTCTGAGGTTCCCAACTTGGGATTCCAGGTCCCACCCCCCACCCCGCATCACTGTACCTCTTGTGCTCCCCCACGGTGAGTCCGAGTCCCCTGTTTGTTCGGGGGGATTCCGGGGCCATTGGGGAGATACCTCTGTATCCTCCCCTGCCTCTGCTCGTGTCCTTACTCTGGGCTGGCGCCCCCGCAGGACGCTAAAGCTTTGTGGGATGTGCTTAGGCTCCTCCCCGTTCCTTGTCTGGTTCCTCTCTGCCATCCCTGATGAGACCTCCGTCATACGAGTCTTCAGCGGTGTGATACACCTGTGCCTTCTACGCCAGTCCTGGACGATATTGGGGATTCCCCTGTCTCCCGTTGAGAGACGATCTTCTTCTGAGACCCTCTGATGTGGAGATGGTTTAGCCCGTCTTTTTGAACGGGGTCGCTCCCGGCAGTGGTGGAGCGACCATTCTCTATCTCAGGAAAAACCTCCAGTGTCAATTCTTCTCCATGACCTTCCTCTTCCGCCGGGCTATAAGGGCGCCCCTTCGTGGGCCATCTAGTGACCCGCGCTTTCGATCGGTCGCGTGCTTCTAAAAGAAAGCTGAAGCCCATCGCATATCAACGATTGTTACGACCGCCTTGCGGACTGATCGCTTCTTCTTCTTTCTACAATGATAAGTTTTCTTCAATGGAACTGCCGTGGTTACTACCTGAACTTCGAAGAGTTGGGTATACTTATGGAATTGCATACTCCAAAGGCCATCTGCCTCAAGAATTGCACTGCGTAACCGTGCCTTTCTGCCGCGTCGCAAATTAGGTTACCTCTCGCTCCAGCAAATCGTGGCGCTCAATGATAGGGGTGGTGGCCGGCGTTTCTGTTCCACGAATCGTTCCTTTCCCCATATCCCCCATCCAACCTCGGTTACAACGCGGTAGTGCACGTTCCACCTGAATCCCGTTTACTTTGTGCTCTGTTTACCTTGCGCTAGTTGCATTTACACGAGAGAGGATATTTTCGGACTGTTTCGAAACCTCCCTCCGCCTTGTTGGTTTTGGGGACTTTCAGCCCATTTCGGTCTTGCCTATCGTCATCAGGCTCCTGGTTTGGTGTTTTGGAGGGCCTTTTCGTTGGGATGCTCAACATCGGCTTACACTTTGAACGTTTTGACACTCGTACTTCTTCTGTGTTGACATCTCCTTATGCTCTCTTTTCGTTCATTGACGAATTCTGGTGGGACAGGTCGCTTAACCTTTGTGGGATGACATTCCTTCTACCTTACTCTCTTTGCCTGATCGTTCCTCAACGCCTTAATACAGCTGGCGGTATGAGGCTGATGGTCTCTTTCTCAATGCTAACTTATGTCCCCTGCCCTTCTGGGCCACTGGACGTCTTTCCTCCCTGCGGATTGCGTTCACAATATTTATGCGGATGTTGTTCTGGAAGCGGCTGAGGCCCATATCCCTCGCTCTTCTGCATGTCGTCGTTCTGGCTACACGTGGTAGAAACGCAGATTGCGCTCGCGGCAATCGTGCTTAACGTCAACTCTTATCGCTCATACAAGAAAACAGCTACCCAGTCCTAAGTTTGATCCTCTTTAAGGCCTCTGCTGCTCGGTCTCGGTGTCCCTAAACAGGAGGACCAGGAACAGTATTTTCGACCTACGTTTTCCACGGTCAAATCATCCTATGCCATTGTCCTGTCGTGTATGGTGTTGTGGCGCATAAATTTCTTGCAAGATACAGGGATCCACGACAATCATCGAGCTGTGGCGCCGCACCGTGTGACATCATTTCCCGCTCCGGGCATTGTTGTTGATGTGCTGGATTCAATTTGGCTGCTTGCTGCGCGGATTCTTCGGTATCGTGAAGCCTTTTCGATCGATCCGCGCCCGCACTAATTTCCCGGACTTTTCTGTTCCTTGGTGAGGATCCTTCTTATAATCGATTGTTCACGAGGGAGGAATTTCAGGAGACTCCGCCTTTGTAAGGGTATCTCCTGCCCAAATGATACGATCATCTCCATGCCTCTGCTTCGGCGTTTCTCCTCTCTTTAATTATTTAAGGTCTGGGTGGAGGGGGTCTTCCCCCAGTTTGGCTAACGGCTTTACACCGTTTCCCATTTCCAAACAGGTAAAGGACACACAATCGCGGACAACAACGTCCCATTTTGCTTAACTGCCACAGCCTGTAAGTTGATGGAGAAGATGGTGGCTATGTCTTCTCCCGACGTTGGAAGGGCCTGCGTGCTTTTTCCGCCCATCAGTTTGGGTTAGGATCATCGATCCACACAGGAACCTCTTCTCCGGTTGGACCACGATATCCGTGAGCTTTTTCCTCTAAAAAAATGGTCCTAGCTGTTTTCTTCGATCTCCAGAGAGAAGGCTTATGATTCCACATGGAGAATGGGAGTTCTCCATACCTTGCACTCGCTGGGCCTTAGGGAACTTCCCCTCATCCTTCAGTCTCTTATGTCGGGTCGATCTTTCCAGGTTCGCTGTGGTAACCACTCTGTCTCGTCATTTGTACATGGTCGAGGGGGTGCCGAAGGGAAGTGTGCTCAGCGTTTTGCTTTTCGCTGTCGGGTTCAATGGTGTCATTGCTAGCATCCATCTTCCGTTCGGTGCTCTCTATATGTGGACGACGGCGTTGTATGTTTCTTTTCTGGAGTGAAACTTTCATGCATGGAACGTCAGCTGCAGCGGCCGTCAATGGGGTTGACTTCGTGGAGTAACTCACGGCTTAAACTTTTCACTTGCCAAGACCAAGACCGTACTTTTCCGTAGAGGCGGTAGCGGGATCGTAGGGTGATTTGTCTCCCTTGTGACCTTGTATGCTCCCCCATCCGCCTGTTCTTGAACTTAGCTGCCGCCGCTCATTGGAACTCTTACGCCACCTTACGTCTACATCTTGGGGCGGCTGATCCGTAAGGTCCATGCTTCGTCTGCTGATCATGTTGGTCAGGTCAAATTGGATTATGCGTGTGTGATATATGGCCAGACGTCTCTGGCGTACTTACGCCTTCTTGACCCGATACAGAATGAGGGTCTGCGAATATCACTTGGGGCGTTTCGTTCTTCTCCAAAGGAGAGCCTCTAAGTTAAGTCCACTGTAATGTTACTATCTTTACGGAGAGAATATATCTGATGTGATCCTTGTTTCTCCGTCTACAAATCCCCAAGCCATCGGCTTTGTCTCCTCTCATCGCTGAGGTTCCTCGTAGCCCTGCCTATTGGCCGTTGCTGAGGTTGTGGCGTCTGTCTTCCGTTTTCTCCGCCTCCGGCTCCCTGTGCGGGCTGTTTTCAATTTGACTACGATGATGTCTGCCCTTATTGGTTGTATCGCCCCTTGTGGTGTGCATGAGGTTGTCTTGTCTTATCTAAATCCGGGGACCACTGTCTCTCCTGAAGGCTTCCTTTCTGTTTCACCTGGCTCTCCATGGGAGTTCTGTGAGCATCTACACCGACGGTCAAGGCGAGAGGGTGGGGTGGGAGCTTCAGCGGTCTTTCCAGACCTTACTGTGTCACACTCTTCCTTCTGACGCGTCCGTCTTTACGGGCCGAGTTAGTTGCACTAACGTTTGCTATTATAGGATTTCTGGCACTAGATCCTGCTTTGACATCGGTATTACGAATTTTTTTGCTGACTCGCAGAGTGCTTCTTCTTGCAGCTCCAAAATCGAACGACAGACATCCTTGGTTTTCCATCTCCAAAGGTTTTCTCATGTATGCTGCATGCTAGAGCACAAGTGTTTGACGTTTTGCTGGGTAACACTATCTCACGTGGGTATCTGGGTAACGAATTGGCTGACAAAGCCGGCCTATCGCGCCGCCACCTGCCAATTACCTGTCCCGATACTATACTGTGGGCCCATCTTGCGGATAACACCAACTCCGCAGCTGTGTTTCTGGCTCCGACTCAAACGGGGCTTCCTCGCTTGTTGGCAGGAGTTTTGGTCCGGAAGATTCTCGGTGGTGCTAAAGCTGCGTTGCGTAAAGCCTTCTCCTGGGGATTGCATCTGTCTTTCGCCGGAGTCCGGCACCAGGAGGTGGTCCTGGCTCGTTTGCGAATTGCCAACTAATGTCACTCACAGCTATCTTATGGCAAGGGAGCATCCCCTTTATGTCCTTTCTGCTGTTCCCAGTGTCTACTTTCGGTAAGCCATCTTCTTTCGTGGAATTTGTGGCTCTTGCGGCTTCCAGGACCGGATTTTCCCTTGTTACACACATCTGTCCGGTCCCGCCTCTCATATATATTGTGGCTATCACTTCATTTTCACAGTGATGCGATTGTTTCTTTCCTTCGGGAACTGACTCTGCTCTATAGGATTTAATAATTGTATTCCCGTTTTCATGCGTTCTGTTTAGGAATTGCCCCTGTATTTGGTTTTCTGACTCGGTATCGGCCGCTTTTTTGTGCGCAGTGGTGGCTCCTGTACCCTCACTCAAAAAAAAAAATAAAAGTTTGTTTTTTTATAGATATCTAACACACACACAATGGTGTATGCTATGGCTAATATTATAATATTATATATATAATATATATATTATCTAATATATATATATATATTATATATATATATATATATATATATATTACTATATATATTATATGAATAAGAAAATGAAGCATAATTTTGGCAACATTTTATTTAATGGACGTTACGGTATATAACATTACCCATCATCAGCACTGCAATTGAGAATGAAATATAATAATTTATAACACAAAAGTATTAAATGAAACTAGTATAGAACTGTATATACCATGAATGAACACATATGTAAATTTAAAATAAATAAATCACACGAAAAAAGTACCTAAGATTGAGTTAGGTTCCATTTATAGAGAAGGCGAAATGCAAACTAAAAGTTACGAAAATTTGTTAGAGTGGGAAAACAAAAATTACTTGGTTGGAATATATATAAATTAATAAGTGAAGTGGGACATAGAAGACAAATCCTTATTTAATTCGGGTTTTAAGTAAAAAATGTAGAGACTTCCAAGAATCTTTCTGTCGAGTTGATCATTAGCAGAGGATAGGGAACTAAAATTTTTTTTATGTGCAATAGGGTGATTATGTTGAAAGGCATGATTGCGTATGGAGGAGTTTTACTCGAGGATCTCGAAACACCGGGAGTTTCTTATAAAACTGCTTTGCCTGTCACAACCCCAGAAAACTTTTCCATACGCAATCATGCCTTTCAACATAATCATCCTATTGCACATAAAGATTTTAGTTCCCTATCCTCTGCTAATGATCAACTCGACAGAAAGATTCTTGAGAGTCTACATTTTTACTTAAAACCCGAATTATATAAGGATTTGTCTTTTATCCCCCTCTTGACTCATTAATTTATATATATTTCAACCAAGTAAATTTTGTTTTCCCACTCTAACAAATTTTCATAACTTTTACTTTGCATTTTGCCTTCTTTATAAATAGAACCTAACTCAATCTTAAGTACTTTTTTCGCCTGATTTATTTATTTTAAATTTACATATGTGCTCATTCATTGTATTTACAGTTTTATATTAAAGGTTATTTTTTTTATTTATTAATTATATAAATTATATTATTTCATCTCACTTGCAAGTGCTGATGGATGGGTAACGTTATAAACCCGAAACGTCCATTATAATAAATGTTTGCCAAATTTATAACTTCATCTTCTTATCTATAAATGCCGGTTTCCTAGGACACAATCGCTCGAGAATATATATATCATATATATTATAGGTATAGTATTATATTATAGTATTATTATATATATATATAATATATATATAATTATATATATATATATTATATTATATTATATATATATATATTATATATTATATATTATAATATATTAAGGGATTGGCCGATAGTGATTAGCCGGATACCTGGAGACCCGGCTGGAAGTTCCGGTCGGATATCGGCAGTCTGTTGTAATATATTGGAATATATATAATATAATATATATAATATAATATAATAATATATTTTATATATATATATATATATATATATATATATAGTATAAATATATAATGATATATATTAAAGATAAACACCACCGCTCACGGCAGAGCCCAAATCAAAGGGTGTACTCGATTAACGTCCGGGCAGGACGAAGCAAAGCCAAGGAGAGACATTGCTCAATATTCTCCCCCGACAGTTTGCGTAACCTGGGGACCCTCACTTTGGTTGGCGAGTGATCTACCACTCACCTTCTTCGCCTTTTTAATAAATAAATATAAAAACTAAAAAAAAGAAATACATATAAAATACATACCGACTTTGTATAGGGGCATTGCTCGCCCTTGTAATGCAACATGATTCCAATCCTTTGTTAAGGTAAACAGTTTAGAATCTTTTTGAATTGTTAATCTCCTAATTCATTAACTGTTTTCCGGTGTCCTTTGTAGTATTCTTTCTCCTTATACTCGCTTCGTGCGATTGTCTTACCACTTAGTCTCATCCTTTTCTGTCCAACTCTGACCTAGACTTAACCGCTATTGATCCAATCTTAAAACTTAAATGTACCCCTGGTAAATCTGAAAACACACACCACACATCACACACACACATTCATTTATTTTCCAACTTCCTTTGATTGCACACACTGTTCAAGGTTGTATCGATCTAATGAACAGAAAAATTTTATTGCAAAAGATTAGAAGAAGAGTTTTTAGTGTCAGGGAGAATAGATTTTTGCATGATACTATGATGAATGAATCAAAGGTGGCGTGAGTTTCTGAAGTTTGAAAGACGACCTCCCACCAACGAGTAACACGAGAACAAGCAGAGTTCAATTAAGGTTTGTTAGTTAAATTAGAGATAGAATGACATCAGTAATGCGCTAGGGAGCCCTCCCACTGAAGCAGCAGTAGTCATTGCATGAGAAATCAAAGAAGTAAGACCGAAGGTAAGAAAATGTTTCCTCGGCGTAGGCGGGTTTCTTTCCTGAGGAAGACGAAGAGATTGAATAGCATATAGAGAGATAAGAGGGTGATCGAAGGAAACCCAGAGGAGGAATAGTTTTAACAATAAAAGAGTGGAAGTTTAAGAAAAGTTATACAATCCTCGGTTTCATCTCCAATACGTCAAGATACGAAGTTACGAAGTCCACATGATATATATTATATATAAAACTCTATGTATTATATATATTATATATATTTTTATTTATATAATATATATATATATATATATATATATATATATTTATATATATTATATATATATATATATATATATATTTATATATGCGGATGATTTGGGTTCTGTGTGGGCGAATCTGAAGAGAGTTTGAGACGGATTGGTAGAGAGATTTCGGCAGGTATGTAAAAGGAGGGGTTTGAAGTAAACGTAGATAAGAGTAAGGTATGGTTGTGAGTGAGGAACAGTCCTCGGTGTGAAGGTTATGTTAGATGGGTGAAGCAGCTGGAGCAAGTGGGTCTGAGTTTAAATATTTAGGGTATGTGTTGATTGAGAAAGGGAACGGATGATGCAGAGTGTAGTAGGAAAGTTTGGAGAATGGCAGGAAGGTTGGCTGGTGCAATTAATCGTTGGTGAATATAAAGGGACTAAGTCTTGAGTGCGCTAGATCTTACATGAGGGTAGTTTGTTACTGGGTTATTGTATGGTAGTGAAGACTATGGTCTGGAATAAGAATATAGATCTAAAGTTTCAATGTGTTTCAGATGGACCATCTTAGGGGGCATGTTAGTTGTGGAGAAGAATTAATAAAATGAGAATGAACGTATTAGAGGTTGTGTGTTGGGTGTGAAGAAAGGGGTAATGAGAGAATAAATGAATAGTATGTTTGAATGGTTTGGTCACGTGAACGGAATGATAGTCGGTTGGGTTAGCGGATGTATAGTGAGAAGGTGTGTTGGAACCGGATCGGCTGGGAGGACGCGAAGAGAAAGTGGGAGTTGAGTCGGTGAACGAAATGTCTGAAGGAGAGAAATGGTGAGTTTGCAGAGCGAGAATAAAGGTGCATGATGGAGAGAAATGGCGGGGTTTTGTATGGGGGCATGGTTGTGGCCACCTGGGCCAAGGAATGAACCCTTCATTGACGATTTATCCATAGTGAGGGTCCGTCGCGGTCAAGTGAAGCCTTTTTAGGGTGGATTTTATATATATATATATATATATAACTATATATATATATATATATTTTTAATAATATATATATATATATTATATATATATATATATATATATATATATTATATATATACTATTATTCTTTATCTACCTCTTTTCCCAAGACTGGGGGTAAGGGTGCTGTCATCATCGGAAAACGAAAGCAGTAGAAGAATATGGCAAAGTTGAAAAGAAAGCCCACCTTACCGCCCCCTCTGATCCATTAATTAGTGAGAACTAGTCACAGACGAAAATCCACCCTAGAGCTTCACGGGACCGGCGACGGACCCTCACTCTGAATCCTCAATGTAAGGGTTCATCCTTGGCCCAGGTGGCCACACCATGCCCCATACAAACCCCCGCCATTCTCCTATTATGCACCTTTTATTCTCGCCTCTGCAACTTCACATTTCTCTCCTTCAACATTGTTCACCGACTCATCCACTTTTTTCTTCGGTCTCCCGCCGGGCGATTCCCAACAACTCGCACATAAATCCGCTTAACCAACCGACTATCATTCAATTCTTTTCCCAGGTGAATCGAAAACGCATTCTCAACATAGCGTTTCATTTGTTATTTTTTCCCGATCATTTATTGGTTCAGTCTGAGCTTGGTCTGGAATGAGTATAGAGATCTAAGTTAAATGTGTTTTCCAGATGGACAATCTTAGGGTATGCTAGGTGTGAGAAAGAATTGATAAAATGTAGGAATGAACGTATTAGAGAGTTGATTGATGGTGAAGAAAGGGGGTAAAATGAGAAAAATAAATGAAGTATGTTTGAAGATGGGTCTTGGTCATGTGGAAGGATGAATGATAGTCGGTTGGTTAGCCGGATGTATAATGGCGAGTGTGGTTGGGAAACGACCGTGGGAGACCCGAAGAAAAAGTGGTTGAAGTCGGGTGAGAATGTTCTTGAAGGAGAGAAATTGCGTTGGCGGGCGAGAATAGTTAGTGATGGCGGGTTTTGTATGGGGGCATGGTTGATCGCCCTTTACTTCTCACATCAATCAACATCTCGCTAGGATTTGACCTCTCATTTTACCTCATATTTTGTGCAGAGATTTCTCTACACCCGATAGCTGAATACGCGCTTCAGGATTGTCCGAGTCTGGAACACTTGGAAATTTAGATGTCTAGTGACTCTCTTTTTATTTTCGTAAGACCATGAGTCTTCTGACTTTAGTATAGCCGATTATATAAAAAGGTAACTATCATGAGGTCCCTCATGGTCGAGAGGACCTCACATGAGCGCGTGAGGTCAAGACTTTAGTCCGTGTGAGCATTCCACATTACGATTTGAGTGCCATGCACTCTAGCCTAGTTCATAACTTTCTTACTATATGCAGCTGCATCATCCGTGCCTTCTCATCTCAACCACCATACCTTGTGGAGAGTGTTATAAAGCTGCAGAATCACTTGATTGTTACATTTGTGTCTCTTACTTTATGATTATTTTACCTATCTTCTATCTCATTATATTTATAATTATTTTATTATATATTTTTATATTTTATAATTATTTTAGAAAATCCACCCTAAGCTTCATGGGACTGCGACGACGCTCAATGGTCATTCGTAATGTAGGGTTCGATCTTGCCAGGTTGGGCACAACATGCCCATGAAACCGCATTCTACTCCTATATGACCCTTTTTTCTCGCCTCTGCCAAACTCACTTTCTCTCCTCAGAATCCGTTCCCGGGACCCACCATTTCTCCTTCGTTCCCAGCCGAATCGGTTTCCACCACACTCTCCACTATACATTGGCTTAACACCGGGACTTCATTATCCCTTTCACGTGACAAACCATTTCACTACTTCTTTTATTTCCTCATTTATTTATTTTTTTAAACACACAACTCTCTATTTTTATTTTAATTAATCTTCCTCAACTAGCATGCCCTAGTGTCGATCGAACACATTGATTTGATCTTATATTTCTATTCCAGCAATAGTCTCACACATACAATAACAGGTAACACAATAACCCTCATGTAAGCTATAGCCGCACTCAAGACTTAGTCCACTTTTTATTTCACCAACGATTTAATTGCACAGCCATTTCTGCCCATTCACAACTTTCCTACTACACTCTGCATCATCGTTCCCTTTCATCCACCATATATCTTAAACTCAGACACTTGCTCAGCTGCTCATCTAACATTATCTATTCATATGCCCACTCCAACCATAACTTACTCTTATTACGTTTACTTTCAAACCTCCTTTTACATCCCTCAAATCTCTCTCCAACTCTCAATTCTTCAGATTCGCCATCACGAAAATCAATCCGCATATATATATATTATATATATATATTAATATATAATATATTATATATATATATATATAGATATATATATATATATAGTATATTTATAAATATTATATATATTAATATTTTATAAATATATATGGTGGAGCTTCGTACTCGTATTCTTGATGTATGGAGATGAACCGAGGATGTATACTTTTCTTAAACTTCCATCTCTATGTTAACTATTTCCTCCTTGGGTCTTCGTTACCCTTCTCTTCTTCTATGCTTTCAATTCTTGCTTCTCGAGAACCCGTAAGCGAGGAAACGTTTTCACTCGTTCGTACTTTTTGATTTCTCTGCATGTACTGCTGTCAAGTGGGAGGGTCCTACGGCATTCTGAGTACTATTCTAATTAACTAACTTTGGATTGCTTTGTTTGTGTAGTTGGTGGGAGGTCGTATTCAACTTCAGACTCAACGGCTTTATTTATATCGTAATGTCGAAATCTTTCTCGACTAAATTTTTTTACTAAGATGCAATAATTTTCTAGTTTCTTCGCCGTACCCAAGTTTGATGTGTGGAAGTCCAAGGAAGTTTGGAAATAAAGTGGTGTGTGTGTGGTGTGTGTTGTTCAGATTTAATGGGGTACATTTAAGTTTTTGATATAGGGTTATGTCGAGGTCAGAGTTGGACAGAAAAGGATGAGACTAAGTGGTAAGACGAATCGCACGAGCGAGTATAAGGAGAAAAAGATACTACAAGGAAACCGGACAGTTTTTAATGAGAGTGGAGAGTTTAACTAGTCAAAAAGAATCTAAGACTGTGTACCTTATCAAAGATATGTGAATCATGCTTCATACAAGGAGCGAAGTTGCCCCTATACAAAGCGCGTATGTATTTGTATATGTATTTCTTTTTTTGTGTTTTATTATTTATTTTTAAAAAGCGCCGCAGTAAGTTGAGTGTAGATCACTCGCCACAAAAGGTGAGGGGTCCTCGAGGTTCGCAACTGGTCGGGTGGGGAGAATGTGACTATTCTCTCTTTGGGCTTTGCTTCGTCCTGCTCGGACGTTATGAGTACACCTTTCCCTAGATTAGGGCCTCTGCCCGTGAGCGTGGTTGTTTATGTATAATATTATATATATAATATATATATATATATTATATATTCTATATATATTATATATATTATATATATATATTTTATATTATAATTATATATATGCACATATACAATTTAACAGACTGCGGATATCCGACCGGAACTTCCAGCCGGAACCTGGTTCCGGCTAACTTCACTATCCGGCCACTCCCTAATATATATATATTCTATAATATATATATATGTATTATATATATTATATAATATTATATTATATTATTATATATATATATATATAGGATATATTATATAATATATATATTATATATATATTATATATTGCAAATAGATTTGTTCTTAGGGAACTGACATTTATAGATGAATAGGAAGATATTTGGGCAACATTTATTATTAATGGACGTTTCGGGTATATAATGTTACCCATCATCAGCACTGCAAAGTGAGTATGGAATATATAATTTTTATATCAAAATAATAAAATGACTATATAATGTAATACAATAAAACATAAAATAGTAAAATTTAAATATAATCAGGCGAAAAAAAGTACTGAAAAATTCAGGGATCTTGAGAAAGTGGCAAATGGCAGAATAAAGTCTATGAAAAATTTGTTATAGAGTGGGCAAACAAATATTACTTGTTGCAATATATATAAATTTAATGAGTGAGAGGGGGGATAAAAGGACAAATCTGTATTAAATTCGGGTTTTTAGTATGTTAGAGACCTCTCAAGAACTTTCTGATCGAGTTCTGATCAATTGAGAGAGGAGGGAAACTAAAATCTTTCCGTCAAGAGAATGAATATGTTGAAACGCAAAGAATGCGTATGGAAAGTTTTCTGGGGGGTTGTGACAGGGCAAAAGCCAGTTTTTAAAAAACTCCCGGTGTTTCGAGATCCTCGGTAAACTCTCCATCCGCCAAATCATGCTTTCAACATAATACCCTATTGCACTAAAAATTTAGTTCCCTATCCTGTAATGATCAACTGACAGAAAGATTTGGGAGTCTCTACATTTTTACTTTAAAACCCGAATTATAAAGGAAAAGTTATAGTATGTCCGATTCATCAGGTTTGCTTTTTTTATTCCACAGTGAATTTTTTTGTTTTGGAGAGCTTTAGCTTTCCATTCCTTTATTTTTCTAGAAATGTTTGAATCTTGAAAGTGTCTGATTTTTAGGTACTTTTTTCGTGTGATTATGTTATGTTTGAATTTATATGTTTATTCAAAATTTGGTATTTGATTACGTTTTTATTATTTTTGGTGTTATAAATTATTATTTTAATCTAATTGGCCGTGCTGATGATGGGTAAGTTTTCTGTAAATCCATTATATTCATTGTTCCCAACAATATGCCTCAGCTTAAAAATAATAAACATTGTAGAAATTATTATTACTATATATATATATTTATATATATTTATTATAATTTACAGATATTATAAAAACCTTATATATATATATATATATATATAATATATATTTTTTTTTTTTTTTTTTTTTTTTTGAGTGAGTTGTACAGGAGCACCATGCGCACAAAGGGCGATACGAGTCAGAACAAACTAGGGGGACTCTACCGAAGCATGAAAGGGCATGCAAGTATTATTAAATCCTGAGAGGAGAAGTCTGTACGTTTCCGAACGGATAAGCTCTAAACTACTTATCTACGCTGCGTCACTTTAGTTTCGCGAAAATGCAGTCTCGTATTTTAGCAAATAACCACTGCTGCAGAAGTGCTCTTGCGTGACCCATGGAATGCTCGCTATCGAAGCTCACATAGCTGTCGAAGGCCAGGTCTTCGGGCACAGCGACAAAGAGCACAACTATACTCCACCGAGAAGATCGGCGATACCGAAAGTAGACAAAATTGGGAAACGTAAGAAGGACCTAAAGGGTGGATGCCGGTCCCCGTGCCATACAGATAGCTGTCAGAGTGGCAAACATTAATTTCTATCCGACCAATTTTCCGCTACAACGAGCCAGGACCACTACCTGGTTATGGTCCTAGACGAGACTCCATCTGGAAAGATCGTGCCTGGCCAAATACCCGCAGGAGAGGCTTTATCGAACGCCAGTTTACCGGCAAACTATACGAATGAATTTTCTTTCGACAAATCAGTCCCTGCCCAAAAGCGAAGAAGCATCCGTCATATGATTACTCGAGGAGCAAGTATAGACAGTCAACCCAGCGTGGAGACGTGTCTACACACAGCAGACTCTGGTGACCGTCCTAATATTGATCGTCGACAGGTAAATTTTGCTTCAGGTGGCGGCGCGTACTATATTGAAGTACTAAACCCAATTTCAGTCAGCCCATTCGTTGGACACCCAGTGTTATATATCCTCACTTGCAATGTTACTTACCACGACGCCTCAAACTTCAAAACTTTGTGTCTATCATGCAAGCTATACGTAGAACATTTGGATGATTGTAGATATCATTAAAGGATGTGCGGTCGTATACGACTTCTTGATACGCTGCAACAACACCAAGAAGAGGCTCTCACTGCGAGTCCAGAAAATCGTGATACGGTCTAAGCAGATGCTAGTGGCTAACACAGACCTTTAATGCTAAAGTTTAGTGCAACTATCTGCGCGCTAAAAGACGGGAGGCGTCAGAAGTGGATCGGTGTATTGAGGACCACGTAATGGCTTCTGAGAAGAACTCACGCCTGTTGCTGAGGCAATTCCATATAACACCACTATCGACTAGTCTATTTGTTATTATCTCGTTCGGTGTAATGCTTCCTATCAGACGCTCTCACTGATAGAGTCAAGGTAGAACTCAGCATTAAGTCAACTTTTCTCGCTATTTGTGAGTACAAACGTGGATGGATCCTTAGATCCCAGCGGATATTTTGTCTATAGCGCTAGCACAACCTCATGCCAACTAACATAAGGGGCGCGAGATCCCTCATGCTCCATACTTCACGGAGAGATTTCAGTTCAGTGGTCATGGTAAAGGTCGCACAGGGGAGGCGGTAGATCAGCGGTACAGAATCTGGAACGCCCCAGATCACTTTCGACGAAAACACCAGCACACTATATATCGTCCGCTACAATCCAATAGGGAATAATAACTGGCAATTTTCCTACGCCTAATGAGAACCATTTTTACGCACGCATTGAAGAGGAGTCAAAGCTTATGGCCTTGCGGTAAATAATCTCCTGTGATCGCATCGATAATAAGCGCTCATGGAATATACTCGATTGCTGCTCTCAACTCGTCGGGAACTAATGGCCTTCCATACAATGTATTTAACAACTTCCAAATTCAAATCAATCACCCATCTCAGCCTCCGTTCTTGATCATTTCCACCAGGTAATTTCATTATACCTGCAGATTTTACATTCTTCAACTTTCACACTCTACTATTACCCATCCAAAATCTCGCTCTCTGCCGTTCGAGACTAAGTAAAAACGCTCCCCAACTGATCTCTAACGACAGTAACCCTCTCATTCTGTATCTCTTGGTACACATCAAACGCTAAGCACTCAAGAATCGAACTACTGCGCACATATTACTTCACTGCCAGCATAATCCGAATTGTTGACCTGTACAACTACGGATAGACTGGTTACGATATAGCAACTCGAACCTTCAGACTCAGCGCCCCAACAGCACGTGATTCAATCACGGTTATGACGAGAAGTTAACAACCATCCTTTCATATTGTATAAGTCATGGAGCCGGTTCGGCAGCTAGGCTGTATATAAGAGACACCGAACTCTCTGGAAGGAAGGTGAAGGCTATACCTTTTCTGGCCAAACGAAGCATAGCTGAAAAGCTTCCTATTACTACTTCGCACCCCATGCCCCATCCATCCCGCTCCACTTCGACCCTGTTTATCGGAAAGCACGGTCTTCGTCTTAGTTGCATGCGATAAATCCTTTTAATATCCCCGTCGTAACGATATCGAACCTCTTTTAGCTCATACGATACTTGTCATCTTCTTTCCTCACAGTGAACTCAGATTCCAACATCTTTCTTTCTTGCTGATCTAGCTGTACGTTCCATCATTTGCCTTGTAGTTATCATACTCACAGAACCTACCGCGTCCATTCTTTTTCCAATTATATACTGATAGCTACCAGACGGAGATCTTGGGATCGCAGCAATGAATCATATGAAACACGGACATGCCGAATCAGATACCTGCAGACCCACTTCATCTCGGATCACATCGCTCTACACTCATTTTTCCTACTTTAGCACATCCGCATCATGATCCATGTCAAAATGACGAGACAAGAGTGGTACCAACGCTAACTGAAAGATCGGATTCGCACCTCAGACAATAAGAGAAATGTAGCTGGATGAGGGGGAAGCGTCCCATTACCGGTCTCAAACGATAGTCGCAGAAGTTTATGTAAGTTACTCGCATTTCTAATGTGGAATACAATAAGCATTCTACGAGATCGAAGAAAACAGCTAAGATATATATATAGGAAAAAGCCTCACGGGATATCGTGTCCAACGAGAAAGAGGTCCCCTGTGTGTGGATCGATGATACTCTAACCCAAACACTGATGGGCGAAAATATCATGTCAGGCCTCACTGCAGTCGTGGACTAGTGCGAGCGAATCGCTATGCAGATACTAGCTATCTTATTCTATCTTGTCGATTCAACCTCTCTACAGCGTCGTTAATGTTTGCATCCTTGAGAATGGGCACTTACCTGTTGCCGTTATCGTACTGCTCTTTGTAGGGGTCCTTCTACAGCTCCAATGCGCGTCTTCAGGATAATGGATAACGGTGTAAAGTTCCGTTGCCACACGCAGCGGAGAGAGGACCTCCCGTATAACACGAATATTCCGCATTCTTAAAAACTCCCATCACTGAGATATGGAACAGATCACAACACATCAGCTCTGCACAAGCAGTGGCATTCGTGTTACGACCCAGCCGAACATAAGTCATCTTTTGCAGCGTAGATTCGATCACCTATTTCTACCTGGACACGCAAGCTGCTTAGTACTTACTTATGGGGAGTACTTCTTTTGTGCTTGACAGATAGTAGTTACCTATACCGTTATACATCTCGACTATCCTGACAGAATATCATTCACCTTCTGGTAAGGGAACATTCGCACTTTGCTCTCGCGGGCGGAAAACATGAGCTGCGGCGCGGATTCGAACTGTTATGCATCACGCTTTCTTTTCAATGAGTACACCGCGAAATGTCCGAGACAGCCACATGCATCATGTTATCTCCCAACACTGACAATTGTAGAAAGCTCTATACTGACCCCAGGTAGCTGAGAAATCATGCGATCTTCATACAGTAGCTAGAAGAGACAATACAGCTGACTGCACTCTTTGCTAAGCGTGTCTCTGAGTCTGTAGACTGCACAGATCACAATAATAATCTGACACTCGGTACAACTCTCAAACTTAAAATATTAACCATTAGAATTACTAGCACTCGACGCACACGGGTAGTACTCTTACCAGTAGGCGCTGTTGTTTCACATTACCAGTCATTCTCAAAGTTATCCAACTCTCTGTTTCTCCTCTCATTCGCTTTCCAGAGCACTACACACACATTTCGGCACACCCACTTTTATTCACCGTTTCCTTTCATCTTTGTTCAGTCACAGCGAAAGTATAATTTGCATTTTTTAAATACATCCATCACCTCTCTCCTCTTCTCCTCAACATTTATTCCTATGACATTCCATGTACCCATACGATTTCGCCGAAAATTAGAAGGCCGTTTACGGCGATCACGACCATCTCCGAGGCATGCCTTTAGCATTTCTAGCAAGAGATAGGTGGTAGTTGGGCAGCCAACAACTACACTGTTCCTTAGTCGGCCTTCTGACGACAACGCAGAACATACGCTGTGGGGAATTCTTTTACCCCTCACACAGGGATATATGGTAATGCTGTAAAGTGTTGTCTGAAAGGGGAGTGCGTATGTGAAAGCAAAAGAGAAGGTCAACCCATCTGGGCCCTGGAATGTCATGGAAATACCCTAATACCATAAGCCCAATGGGTGGTATTTCCGTCGCTTCGAGTGCTTATTAATAATTCTTATTAGTAATTATTATTATTATTATTATTATTATTATTATTATTATTCAATTATTATCTCCAACCTTCTTCCCAAGAACTGGGGTTTAATGCAAATGTAATTAACAAATTTACAAAGTAAGAAAGAAGAATATGACACAAGTCGAAAAGCAAGCCCAGCCTTACCGCCTATTAGTGAGAACTTGTCGCAGTCAAAAAATCCACCCTAGAGCTTCAACGGGACCGCGAACGGACCCTCACTATGACATCTCGTCAGTTTTTGTTCATTTCCTTGGCCCAGGTGGTCACAACCATACCCCCCTCACAAAATCGCCATTCACTTTATTATGCACTTTCTCGCCTCTGCCAACTCCCATTTCTCTCCTCAGGCATTCCTTTCACTGACTAAATCCACTTTTTTTCGGTGTCTCCCAGCCGGGTCGATTCCCACCACTCACCACATCTCCGCGCTTAACCAACCGACTGGCATCCATCCTTTCCTATGACCAAACATCTCAATGTACTTTCATTTATTCTCTCATTTATGCCTTTCTCCACCACACAACTCTCTAATAAGTTCAATTCTCATTTTTATCACTTCTTCTCACACCTAACACGATCTTATAGATTATATATATAATTATATATATATATATATATAATATATATAATATATATATATAATTATTATATATATATTATTATATATATATATATTATTATTATATATATATATATATATATATATATATATATATATATATATATTTTTTTTTTTATTTTTTATATATATTATATATATATATATATATATATATATATATAATATATATAATTATTATATTATATAATTAATTATT
Source organism: Trachelipus rathkii (assembly GCA_015478945.1). Classification (NCBI taxonomy): domain Eukaryota; kingdom Metazoa; phylum Arthropoda; class Malacostraca; order Isopoda; family Trachelipodidae; genus Trachelipus; species Trachelipus rathkii. Next base: position 12,177 of record JABUQX010004262.1, on the reverse strand, counting down.
ATTAATTAATTAATAATTAATTAATTTCAGTATTAAAAGCTGAAGGTATGCCAACCCGAAACTTTAGATGCTGGTATTTGTGCCGTTTGTGGTAATCCTCAGCTTGTGCCTGTAGGTAAAGAAGGTATAATCGAGAATACATATAGGCTAAGTTGTGGTCATACTTTCCATGAGTTTTGTATTAGAGGCTGGTGTATTGTGGGCAAAAAACAAACATGTCCATATTGTAAAGAGAAGGTAAGGTTATTTTCCTTCTGATTTTATTTTTAAGTTATATTTGGTTAGGCATATTGAAATATCTTTAATTTACATCAACGTTAACTATTTACACTCCTGTAACTGCATAAATATGCTTAATTTAATGTTGGAAGTCATTTGTGTGTGTTTGACATGTCTGATCCCTCTTATAGAGATTTATCCTTATGAAGCATCTGAATAGAGGTTCCTTTTATTTTTATAAAGCTTTTATTTCTATTTTTGTTTTGATTGTTTCACCATCAATCCCTTTTATTTCCTTAAATTAATTTGCTTTTGCTTCTCTTGCTTTTATTATCATTTTCTTCTTCTATTAAAGTATTGATTAGGATATGTTTGTTTTTTTGTTTTTTTCACACCTCACGGGCATAGCCCTATTCTAGGAGGGGAAATTCTCTAGGTAATTTCTACCTAGGATCCTGACTAGGGATCGAACTTGGGCCCTTGCCATGCGACTCTCTCTCTCTCTCTACCGATTGAACCACGGTAGCGGCATGTATTTCTGTATAATCCCGTCCCAAGAAGAATGTTGTCAAACAACTTTGGTACGAGAGGGAAGATGTGGAATCTCATAGATGAATTTTAAGTTTTGATAATTCAAATTTGATAAATTTCGTATTGTGTCTCATTACCTTTCTTATATAATTTCGATTTGTGTTGGAAAAGAAATAACTGAATAAAGGTACTTTATTTACCTTCGTATTAAAAAGCACAGTAAGATAGTAAAGAAGATTAATTTTTTTTACTGCATTTAAGGTTATGCTTAAAAATTCCTAACTCAGCCCAAAAGAATTAACAGATGGGACGAGTTCTGCTTTTCCTTTCATTTGGGCTGAAGTTTGATTTAATGCGAAAAAATCCAGGTGTGAAGATTGGTCATCGCTTATTATAATAAGAATCTGATTGAGAAGTTGATTATTGCTTTTGAATTGGAAGTAAAGCGGGATACATAAAGTAGGTGAGAAGGTGATTGAAGAAACAGAAGAGAAAAATGGAGAAGTGTTAGAAATTGTGAAAAGGTCTTGTTTTCTGGATAATCTCTAAGACATTGAAATACACCAGATAAATAACAGCGACATCTGCGATGTACACTTTTCATTCCACGAAATTGCGAGTCCCTCGGTTTTGATCATACTGAAAAAAAAATTATTCATTCCTCTTCCACCAACTGTAAATGAAATGCAATAGCACACACTCTTTCCTCCTCGCTATTGAGTTAATGGCTTGCAAGATCATGGCTTAAGAAGAACAATTTCTTTAGGAGTGCTTACTTGAAAGTTTCAATCAATTAATGACCTCTATTACTTTCACATATTCTCCTCTTATGCCAACGACTCCACCTTTCATTACTCCTTTCATTTTGAAAGCTGTCTCACCCAACAAACAGCAATTAGCTCACTTTAAAAGGATGGCCTTAAAGCAACTGATCTTTGACTTTCTATTGAATTTCTAATTGAGACATTGAGAGCAAGGTTGTTTTCAATGCCTCAAACACTCAGTTTCCTTTATATTTCTACTTGACATATCTTCCACACAACTAAAACATTCTTCGAAAACGCACATTTGAAACCTCTCTTCGTCCTTATTATTGTGGTGTTTTTCTTTTAATTTATGTTGAAGGATTACTTTACTTCCTTTCTAAAAATGCTTCACAAAGAGTTTGGGTGCTTTGAGGCGCCTTCAAAATAACTTCACGCACCCCAGTTGCTTCCTCTTTTAAGGTGGGTCGTATGAGGTATGTCTCACACATTTGGGTTGGTTCGACTCAAACATCTCTTCTTGGAAAGGTGGAGTCTAGGTATTTTCGTTTTATCAACTCTTCTCTTCTTGCTAACTTTTTCTAGGCTCTTTTTACCCGTCGAATTGTTGCCTCACTCTTTATTCTTTGCCAATTACAGTGGACACTGCTCTACTGAACTATCCAGTCACATATCTATTGAAAAGGCTCGTGCGACAAACCTTTCTACACAGTCTCAACCTTTCTTTAACCAACTCTCTGACCCTAGACTTAACCGCCATGCTCAATCTTACATGTACAGTGTACTCCACTGGTAAAGTCTGGAACAAAGTCACTTTAATTTATTTTCCCAACTACCTTTGACTTGCACACTTTTTAAACGCCTTGTATTGGGGTATGGCGGCCTTTAAATTGGCACTAGTTTGAGAATTATTCCAACCATGGTTGAATTTGGTAGTCGTCCGGGCTTTGCTCACTCACTACAGGAGACATTAAAAAATAACACATTGTATTTCTGTTTGTCACGTGTACCTCTTGATCTGTGTATGAATAAAGGTTGTAAAATAAAGTTATGCCTATTTCTAGAATACTAGTGAATTTCTTCTATATAGCAATTAAATAGATTAGTATAGTGCCCGAAAAAGGCTGGCTGATAATAACCTAATAACTATTACCGTTTTTATTAATTTGGAATGTTTAAAAAAAATTTTTTTTCTATCAGGTTGACCTAAAACGAATGTTCTGCAACCCTTGGGAGAAGCCCCATGTGTTTTATGGCCAGCTCTTAGATTGGGTTCGGCTTCTCGTAGCTTGGCAGCCAGCCATCTTAATGTTGGTCCAAGGAATCAATAATTATCTTGGTCTAAAATGATGATCTGATTTTAAGATATTACGGAGGCATTTAAATTACTTATCCAAAATTTCACTGTAGAAATAATAATAATAATAATAATAATAATAATAATAATAATAATAATAATAATAATAATAATAATAATAATAATAATAATAATAAAAAATAATTATTATTATTATTATTATTATTATTATTATTATTATTATTATTATTATTATTATTATTATTATTATTATTATTATTATTATTATTATTATTATTATTATTATTATTATTATGGAGGTTTTCTTTTACTCCAGAAATGTATTGTAATTTTAACCCCACAGTAACATTATTTAAAATTTATTTATTTAGATAGTGGCCTTCATTTTTCAGGATCTCATTTCCTTATATTAAATTTAGTTTACGATTTTAGATTCTTCGGATTTATTAAAACGAATAGTGAAATAATGTTATGGTTTTTAAAAACGCCATTAAGGAAAATTTGTCAATAACTTTATTAGTAAAGTAAATGTTTTCTTTTTCAGAGTTTTCATTTTATATAAATGTTGCTGTGATTATTATTTTTAGGTTGGTTTTAGTCATTAAATAAGTAGTACGTGGATTTTGTCATTGTAGGCCGAACCTGTTGTTGCTTACTTTTATACTGATATTGTTTGTTACAAGTATAAAGAAATATTTTTTATATTACATTTGGAAATAAATGAGATTTGAAATAATAATAATAATAATAATAATAATTATAATAATTATTATTATTATTATTATTATATTATTATTATTATTATTATTATTATTATTATTATTATTATTATTATTATTATTATTATTATTATTATTATTATTATTATTATTATTGCTACTACTATTTATTTATTTATTTTTAATTTATTTTTTTTTATACCTTAAAAGTTTCATCACGAACAACTTGCAGTTATAAAAGGAAATTATTTATTCACCTTTTGTTATAACTCTTTCCTTTGTCATCATATTTGTTGAATTTTGAAGATAAAAAGTTTTTCTAGAGTTTTTTTTATAAACCTATACTCATATTAATAAGACTGATTTTGGGAAATGTACTCGATTGAGGTAGGATAATTGCGACTTTTATTGCTGAATTTAAGGTATTTTCAATGTTTTTTTGGCAAGTTGTTTTATTTCATTCAAATGAATATTGATTAACTCAATTAAGTTGATCGCTGATCTTCTGTACTTAATCATTTGTATTATTTTTTATATATTTAACTTTAAAAAGTTTTCATTCTTTTACAAGTTTTTCATTTGTTTTTATTTTGAACGCTCTCTCACCAGATATGGATGTTGAAAGTCTTTCCGAAGCAATATGATTTATTAATTTTTTCTAAACTTTTCTATGTTTTATAGGGTTACTTTTCTTTACACGCCTGATATTTACGTCTATGTTTATTCTCCTTTTATACGTATATTATACAGTACAAAATACGTTTAGCTTTCAACTTCTATGTACGTTCTCTTCTATTTCCTTAATCTTTCAATTCCAACATTCTTCAGTCAACAGAATTATCGTCTTTTCTCTATTGTCTTTTACTTTTGTCAAGCAATTCTGTATCGTTAGCAGTGAATATAGACCCTGGTGCATGTCATTAAATCCGCTATTAGGTTAAAATGTGTAGACTCGAAAAGGATTCGTAGTTTATACTCAGTCCTCTACCTCTGAGAATTTTTCAGTCTTTCATACTACATTTACTATGGAGACGTGCATTGCATCATGCAAGTCTTAAACTAGTAAGGCAACTACTAACCTTGATACCCTATGTATTTTTTCAATTTCGATCCCAATTTGTTTTGTACACATTTTTCTTTGTCTCGGAACAAAAACTGCATCACATATCTTTAACCGCCATAAACTCAAAAACTATTCTTGTTCTGTTACCTCACTTATATTTCTTTCAGGGATCTTATTTCATATAGTTTTATATTGAACATTAAGAGATGTGGATACGTAGTTGAAAAAAATATCACGCTCGGTCTAGATTTTAAAATGCTTTTCAAATCTCTCGAAAGCAAGTTTTACATACTAAGTTATATTAATCCACTTTTATTTTATTGTTAGTAATTGAAGAATTGAAAATGCAAAAATAAAATTAAATATAAAATGTTATGCAGCTTATCAGCAGGAATTGGGGAAGGAAAGGAAAGCATTAAATGTAGGCATCTCGACGTACAATGCACGGCGGGATATATAATGAATAGCGTTTAGAAGTTATTTCTTTGTAATATACATTCAGTAGGTTGGTGAGGACTCATTATACGAATATATTCCAGTAGATAAAGTTACATGTTTACAAAGAGTGTCGGAGGTCGTAGTGTGTCGGTGACCAATTGACGGATGCCTAGACGGATTTACTCTACCAGTGGAGTACATGTAAGATTTGAGCATAAAGGTTGAACGTTGAGAGAGAGAGTTGGACATAGGAAGGATGAGTCACGAGCTCTCCTCTAGGAGGAAGATATCTAATTGGAGAGTTAGGAAGAAGAGCATTTCTTGTAGTAGCGATTGCATAAAGAGAGAAACAGTTGGACAGCAAGATTGGAGATGGCTACACCTTATCTTGGAGAGGGTTCTGTATAATCACCCCGTATGTGTGTGATGCATACTCCATAAAAGAGAGAACAACGTTCCTAAATAGAGTTGGCAACTATGGCCCTGAGAAGTTCCAAAGGCGCCTCAGAACATTCAACTTATTTTAAGAAAGATCATGAGAATAGAAAATACCAATAATATTAAGAACAGGAGGTTAGAGATGCGTGTTTTCAAAGAAGACATATTAGTTGTGTGGAAGGTTATGTAAGGTATATAAAAGAGAAAATTGAGTAACTGATCGATTCATATCATGTTTTCTTTAACCTAACTAGAGGTACGAGAAAGATCAGAGATTAAAAACTCCAAGGCCACACTTCTGGCATCACCTATTTGCTGCTAAGCAGATCGAATTGAAAGGAACATTTAAGAGTGGAGTTATCGACCTTAGAGTTGATAGGAGACGAAGTACCAGATATATCATGATACAAAATAGATTAAGAGTTCGGGATAGAACAAAATTCTGAAGAACACCACAATTGATAGATTTAAAAGATAAATGATGGTTATTCATAGAATGCCTGGAATGGAAGCTAAGAGGTTATAGAGAGAAGAATATATATCAAAAGAGGTAGGTCTAGTAATTAAAGCTTTGTACCAGACTCTATCGAAAGCCCTCGATATGTCTAGCGCTACAGCAAAATATTCACCGAAATGCGGAAGAGCAGAGGACCAAGAGTCGGAGAGAGGATGGAAAGGCCACTCACAGGTCGGGCGTTGCTTTCAAAAGCTATACTAGCAATCAGAGATAAGATTATAAGATTTAAAATATGTTTCTGAATCTTCCTGTTAAGGATAGATTCCAAAACTTTAGAAAGAACAGAGGGGAATCCGATTAGGACGATACTGGATGTTGACTGTGGGTCCCCTTCACCTCAGGATGAATGAGAGGACGTTCCAAAGGAATGCCAAAGGTTAAAGTTGATGGGCAGACTGAAACGAAACAGTTTGCCAAGTCAGGGTGCAAGCTCAGAAGCATAAGTTTTGAAGACCACAGGAGGGATACCGTTAGGACCATCATACACCTTTTTAGTGTTATGTCAGAGAGAGAGAGAGAGGAGAGCAGAAATAGCATCCTTATATAAGGTGAGGAGGAATAGCTCCGGAATTGTCTGGAACGAAATTAGAGGGAAAAGCTTGAGCAAATAATATACAGCTTTCGCAGAAGCTAAGACTGCAGTATTACCGTCAGAAAAAAAAGAGGAAGTAGCTGATGTTAAGCGTTGACAATCTCAGAAAGAGTGTGAGGTAGAAGAACCAGAAAGATTATTGAATTTTGTACGAGAAAAGGTTTTAGGGCATTGCTGATTCCGGGATGAAAGTAAGAAACATGCTCTCGAAGAATTTGAAGATATGGTAGTTTCTGATGGCAGTTTTAGTTAAAGTGATAGGAAATGTATAAATATATATATATATATATATACTATATATATATATATTATATTATTATTATTATATATTATATATATTATATTATATATATGAGAGTATATATATATAATTAATATTATATATATGTTACGGAGAACAGGGCAGTAAGGCATAAAAAGTGCACCGGATAAAAGCCTTATCGTTATAAAGCCTTGTTCTCCAAGTAGTACACAAAATTAAAGAATAATTTAATTCAGTTGTTTTTGACTACTAGAGTGTGATTTAAATTTTAAGTTATAAATTATGTTTAGTAACAAAAAAAAATAGAAAAGTAAGAAAAATATATAAGGGTACCTTGAAGAAAAGTGAGAAATTACTTCTCCTATTGTATTCACTTCAAGACACGATCAGGCATTTCTATGAATCTCCAACGCGGGTCGCAAAATGCCTCTGGAACTTCATTTCAGTTCATTGGTGCTGATCGCCTGTATGTGACTTGTGTTGGTTTTGAAGTTACGATGTTACACTTTATTTTTAGAATTAGATTCAAGAAGAGAGTAATTTATAGATGATAGATAAGAAGGATAGAAAGAAAAAAAGATGTGTTGTTTTTATTTTTATTATATTTAACTTATCATTAATTATAATATATTTTTTTATACAAGATCTTTAAAGGTTAAGGTTAAGGGAAACCATCAGGTTAGAGTATTGGTTATTGGTTATACAACTTAAAGTTAGGTTACTTAATAGTTAGGTTGGTTTATTATATACAAAAGAAGTATGGGCGAACTCTATGGAACGCACATACTTTCAGGAATTTAATTTTAATAAATTATCAGTGTATATGTTCTGTAATCCCTGGTTTCTGGTTCAAGACTGAGTGTATTTTCTGTTTAAATGTATGGATTTAGACTTTCAAACAAACATTCACACGTATATACAAAGTGTACAAAATAGAAAATTATACATAAACTTAACTAAGATTAGATTCTTTAAGACATTATTCAATTTCTTATTCAAATAATAGTTTTGGGTTAGATTCTGTTTGCTCGCTGAGGTAGGGAATATAATGAGAAACTTGCAAGTGCTCTTACTTCTTATTTGTCAATATTTCAGTTGTCCAATAGAGCAATAGCTGCAGTCTATGCTACGGTTTGGACAAACTGATAAAGTTTTATTTCAATTGCACTGGGAAGAGCACTGTGCATAATCACAATTAACGGTAGTTTATGGGGCTAAAAGAACAATTGGGTCCAGTAGTATTTGAACAATTGAAAGAGCACTAGGACCCAACACTAGGACCCTAGAATTATAATATAAATTAGATATTACAATTATAGTTTTTTCCATTTTTATTTTAAATTATAAAAGATTAAGTATCTCACCCTTAAGTTGCAAAGAGGGGTTTAGTAGTTGAAATTTTCACTGGGGCACTTGGGGAAATCACGAGATGTCTGACTGTTGGACTGTAATGTAAGTTTAAGTCCATTTTAGTTCATCCCCTTATAAGTTTATGCAGCATATAATAAACATCTTATAAACTAAATTCAGAGTAAAATATATATATAACTCACCTCGAGAGTGATGTGTAAGGACATTCAATCCATGCATTCATTCAAAAAGAGACAGGTAAGAGTACTGATTACTGAACTGATAATGTGTAATATTTTAATATTTATTGAAATGTACTATTTCTGATTTCTGAGACTTTATATTTAAAAAGAAAAATTTGAGAACATTAAAGAAATTGCTAAAGTTATGATTGAATAATAATTACAGTATAAATGAATAAAACTGATAGATGAATAATATATAATAAGATAAACAAAAATAATAACGTCCTGGTTTTAACTTTTAATTTACAAAATGGTTAGTTATACCCTAAAAAGTAGGTATAACTATCAGTTGACTGTTGTATTAAAATTATATGAACCAGGGTGTAACAGGCCCCCTTACATCCTCCCCTGCTAAGTCTAAACCCCCGCTTAATTTTCGACGAGGGAGATGAACAACCAAGTCAGTGAGGGTTAAAACCAGCGGCGGAGGAGAGGATGGAAGGTCTACCTGTGTTCAGGTGTTTCGCTTGAACCAAGGATTCTGTGACTGTTTTTTATATCTTGTATAAGTTATTACTATAATTTTTCCATTACTAATATTACTAAACATATAAACGTATCAAAAATATAAAAATTAACAGTTTCTTCAAAATAGTATCAAAATAGTATAAAACAAACTTTCTTTTCATTATAACAATTATAAATAATACTTTTTTATGCTAAATCCACAAATTAACAAAGAGATCATTTTCAGGTTTATAATTATGGCTTCTTACATAGAGGTACATTATCGTCAGAGAAGAGATTCATAGTATCGTTCTCTTCGTCTATGATATCATGCCATTGCTGTATGGCAGCTTTCTTTTGAGCAGTTGTTAAATTGTCCCAATGTATTTGTTTCATTAGCCATCGTGCTGATGACCTTTGAAGTAATTTTATTTGTGGGTCGAGTGCAACAGTCATATTGGATGATGTATGAGATGTAGGAGGTACATTAGTATCAGGTGGTAAATTAGGTGTTTTAAAATTAGGAACTGTGGACTGATTCTGTGAAAGGGACGGTATGTTGTACATTACAAAGGGGTATTGTGTCTGTGACTGAGGTGGTGGTGGAGGAACATATGAACTAGTGGAAGCACCATCTGACCTAGCACAATAATGTGGTTGTGGATTTTGTGAGGGATATGGAACTGTATACTCTACAGGTGGTCCATATTCAGTGTTCTGTGGTCCAGTTTGTTTGTCATTTGTCTTGTAATAAGGGGCAGAGTATTTGACTATTTGTCCATCATATCTAGGGGTTTCTAGTAAAGGTTGTTTGGAAGTGGGACCCATTTTAACCCTGTTTGGAATCTGATAAGGACCTACAGATTTGACTGATGTATGTGAACTGGAAGGGGGATAAATTTTCTGTGGTCCTGTGTTTACAAAAAGTTGTTTTTTATATAAGGTCAGTAAAGCGTCTGCAAAGCGTCTGTTTGGGTGTAACCCGTCAGCCAGTAAGGGAGAATTCATGTTTGTGACTAACTGATCAGTGTCTAGGTATTTGTAGTGTGGAGTATGATTTGGTATGTCACTTGTGGTACGAATTCCGTAATGGTAGTTCATAATGTCTGATCCAATTAGGACATGTTTATCGGGCCATTCATATTCTGAACTGGTCAATGTGTTAAATGTATTAAAACAAAAAATAGAGTGTGCTCTCATTTTTTCAGGGGCTAATATTTTATCGGTTTTGCAATAATCTTTGTATGTTATACCCCAGTCCCTTACTATTCTTTTTTGATTGAAACTGTATAAATCTTTTACTGGGGGAATTAACAGGTATACAGTAACTTTGGGGTTTAGTTTCTTTGCCAGATTGGTAATTTTTTCCATCACCCCAGGTACTCCTGATATATCTAAAGCATCAACTGGCTCGAATAGTGAGGTACCCAAGCCATTCTCATCAAAAATCTCTTTTTTTCTCCAACCCATTGTGGTTAAACACCATATAATTAAAACCTTCGTTGTTTTATTTACGACCTTCTCTACTTGAGCGATACAGGCAGTCAGATAGCGCCCAGAAGCACAATTGACCTTAGGTTTAATATTATATCTGTTCATAAAGTATTTTTGGTCGTTCATGAAGATAGATACTTCGGAAGATCCGATTAAAGCAATTTCTGACATTTTGGTGTTCATGGTCTAGGTTAGGTTGGTCTAAAATTTTCCGTTTAAAAAAAATTGTGGTATGTGAAAAGAGAGAAAGGAATATGTTGGGAAAGATAGGTGAAACAGGCATTAGAAACTTTTCCCAGCAAAGAACAAAGATAAATTATTAAATCAATAATTAATAAATCCATATAAAATTATTAAATCAATAAATAAAAATTATTATTTCATTAGAAAAAATTAATTCCATTTTAAAATAATATCATTATATCATTAGATTAGGTAAATTTCATTAAATTTAGCATAATAATAAAAATTCAAAAATTCAAAATAAAATAATTCTAAATATAAATATTTTGAATGCCTTTGTGCCTTTGTAATCATTTTCTGATTAATTATCCATCCTTTCACTTTTACTCCTCTTTCATATCTTTTGTACATTCTGTTTGCATATTCAAAGAAATGGCTGACAATTCCGCTAACATAAGCTACATCTCAGTATATAATTTGTGGGCCATTTCCTTTATATATATCCGTAAAATGATGCATCAATTTTATTTATTTGGAATATTTATATATATATATATTTATATATTATATAATATATATATATATATATATATATATATTATATATATTATATACATATAGATATATATATATATATATATATATATATATATATATTATATATATATAATGATATATATATATATATATATATATATATATATATTATATATATATATATATATATATATATAATATATATATATATATATATATATATATCCCCTATATATAATATATTTTATATATATATATATATATATATATTATATATATATATATATATATATATATATATATAATCTGCATAGCCACAGAGAATATTAATTCATAGGAAACCCCTAAACTATATAACTATGTTACAATTAAAATATTTAAAACAGTACAAAAAATGGGAAGAAAATTTTAGAGATCTTTCTGTTCATTAGCACTTTATTCAACAAAACTACAACATACGCACTAAAATTAAAAAAGATTAAAACATAGCAAAAAAACGGTGAAAAAATAAGTCGGTTGTAACATTTACTTGTTATGGGCGAAGAGAAGCCATTTTTTATCACTTTCAAGATATTACATAAAACAGCATCCAACCTCATTTCCCCCTCTAAAACATTAATATGTTGATTTTTAGAGATATATATTAAAAAACTTTCCAAGAGTTTACATTTAAAATTATTACATTTACGAACAATCTCGAAATTTGTAGCATTTATAACATGGTCAAATCTACTTCTATGCTTAACGAGTGCAGAATTCAGATTGTCAGTCTTCAAATCATAACAATGTTGATAAATGCGTCTGTCAATATCAACTGACTCACCAAAATACAGAGGACAAGAATTGCATTTTATAGAATAAACTCCCGCCACGGGTAGAGCCGGAGCAGAGTTTGCGGAAAAACCTGTGTTTCTAAGTAACATATAATTTAGTAATATTTTTAACTGGTCTGACATCAGGAGGAAGAATCTTATTATATTCATGGAAACTATTATTGGGAACAGTAATATAAGAAACAACAAAAGAGGCCCGTCCCTCACCAGAAGATCCCTCATAGAAA
>JABUQX010004261.1:60000-62241 GCA_015478945.1 Trachelipus rathkii | reverse complement strand
TATATATATATATATATATATATATATATATATAAGATATATATATATATATATATATATAAGACCTGTTAGGGGGCTCACAAGGTAGGACACCCACCTGGAGTAGCCTTGGAGAAAAATGAGTGTACGGATTGGTGAAAGAGTGAATGCCTATCCACGGGGAGGCTTGATAAGCTGTCTTCGTTTTTGCGTTCGTTTATGTCAGGCTTATAGAACGTAAGAACCACAAGAACTATATATATATATATATATATATATATATATATATATATATATATATATAAATATAAATATATATCTATATATATATATATATATATATATATATATATATAGTTTTCCTAAGTTCTAATTAGGTATTGCCGTATGGGGAGTCCGAATTAGATTCGATATCTCCAAATTTTGAGGGTGGGGCCCCTTTTCACCGGTTCACCATATTTTAATACGTGTCCTCTCATACTTAGAGGACATGTCAGTGGATGTGTGCTTTATATATATATATATATATATCATTTATATATATATATATATATATATATATATATATGCTATATATATATATATATATATATATATATATATATATATATATATATATATATATATATATATTTATAGATATATATATATATTTAGTATAGAAATATATATATATATATATATATATATATATATATATATATATATATTTATTTTACAAATTTACAACCGCTCCCAAGAAGGGTCAAGACCCTGTCAGCGGGGCCAGCACTCTTCTGAATCTTCCTTTATCTTCCAAAACTCCATCTTTCCTCAGCTCCTGCATCGACGGCAATCCATGTCTTCTCAATGAGTCTTCCACCGAGCTTTCCCATCTCTTCCTAGGTCTTCCTTTTTGGTCTCGTTTCTTCCGGTCTCCACTCCCATCTCTTCTTGGCCACTCTTCCCTCTTGCATTCTCTCCAGATGTCCCCACCACCTCAATCTGGCTGCATCCATCTTATTCAATATAGCCTTCACTCCAACCTCTTCTCTTATTCTTTCGTTTCTCTGTCTGTCTCTTCTAGTCTTTCCCATTATCGCTCTCAAAACGTACATCTCCGTCGACTGTATTCTACTATCCTCTTTTGTGGTCATACTACATGTCTCTGACCCATGTGGTAGAAACGGTGTTAACATCCCCTAGAATATCACCCCTTTCACCTCCACACTCATTTGTCTATCTTTCAGTGGGATGCACTGCCTTACTGCCCCCCCAAACTGAGCTATCCTACTTGTGATCTCTTGTACATTTCCTCCCTCTCTCCCAAATAGTCCACCCAAATACTTACATTTCTCCACCTTCTTTATCTCAGTCCCCTCTACCTTTATTCTCAACTCTCTTCCTCCTTCTTCTCTACTGACCACCATGATCTCCGTCTTTTCTGTGTTTATATTCAAGCTGGCCTCTCTCAGCCTGTTGGCAAAACTTATCACTACCTCTCTCAACCTGTCACCTTGCTCCAACACGCCAAGTCATCCGCATAAGCCAAAAATATCGTCGTCCAAATTCCGGTATCTTCTCTCTCACCTTCTTTATCACTACATCCAGATACGATACAAACAAAATTGGTGATAACACGCTTCCTTGTTTAACCCCTGTTCTCACCTCGAACCATTCCTTATTCTCAAATTCTGTTCTTACATTACATTTACTATTCCTGTACAAACTCTCCAGAGCTCCTCTCAACTTTCTACCCACTGCATATTCTCTCTCCAACACTCTCCACAGTCTCTCTCTAGACACTGAATCGAAAGCTTTCTTCAGATCTATGAAAGCTATATATGCTCGTTTGTTAAATTCTCATACCTTTTCCAACGTAATTCTCAGAGCGAACAAGAGATCCGTCGTGCTTCTGTTCTTTCTATATCCGTGCTGCTCTTGCCCCATCCAAGACTCTACTACTATTCTCAACCTTTTCTCTAAAATTCTCTCATATGTTTTAACCAGATGGTTCAACAAGGAAATTCCCCTGTAGTTTTTACACTCCTGTGTCTCCTTTTCCCTTATATATTGGCACTATAATTGACTTTCCCCATCCTTCTGGTACTTCACTCTCGTTCCAACACCTATTAAACAGTTTCAAAATTTCTTCTTTCATTTTCTCTCCTCCCTCTTTTATCAATTCTATGGGTATCCCATTTTCTCCAGGCGCCTTACCATTCTTCATCGCCTTCAGAGCCACATCTAATTCTTCCATAGTTATCTCCTCCCCATCCTCAC
>JABUQX010004261.1:47500-55000 GCA_015478945.1 Trachelipus rathkii | reverse complement strand
TAACTGACGATGATGTGTTAGAAACGTGAGCCTAGGTTAAGTTTTTTGTTGAGTAATGTTAGGTTTGCCCTAGACTTTTGATAATGTCTACGTTTATTCATAGGTCAAATGATGTTATACTCGAAACGATTGACACTTTGATGAAGATAGTGTCAATTCATAGTTCAAGATGTTGGCATCTTTGATAGATTGGTCACTTTTGTTAAGGGATTTTTGTTAGGATAATACGGCTTTATCTGCTGCTAATATGCTCGAAAGCGGGAACTTATCGAGTATTGTATGACCTGTTAGCTACTTTACCTTTGATAAGTAGGGAATTTTCAGGATGCTAGTGATTATTCATGCATGAGGTATGTTAGGTTTGGTAATTGTACATTATATTCTTAGTTCAGGTTATGACATGTTAGCTTTATTGATGCTAAAACTTTGTTCCGTAAGCATATCTTCGTGGGCCAGTATATATAGAACTTATTAAAAAGTATGAATAGGTTACGTTTTGTATGCAATGCTAGTTACTTTACAGGTGTTATGTGGAACTTTGTTAATGTTAACTGTTTATTAGTGCGTGTTGTGTTAAGTTTGTCGTTGTACATTATTTTCTTAGTTCATATGATGCCATGTTAGCTTTATTAATGTGGAAACATTGTTATGTTAGCATATATTCGCTGATTAGTATATAAAGAACTCATTTTTGTGCTATGTTTATCCGAAATGATACTGAGATGTGACGTTAATCAATAGTGTTAATGTAAAATTAACTATGATATGTTAGAGATATGTTGAAAAAGTGTGAATAGGTTACGTCTTGTATGTGGGCTAGATACTTTACTGCTGTTAAGTATGGAACTTGTTAATGTTAGCTGTTTATTCGTGTGTAAGGTGTGTTAGATTTGTTATTGTACAGTATATTCTTAGTTCTGGTAAAGCATGTTAGCTTTATTAGCGTGAAAACAATGTTACGTTAGCATATATTCGTTGGTTGGTATATAAAAAGAATTTATTTTTGTACTATGTTATTGTTGTTGTTGCTGTTATTAGCAGCTGTTGTTGCTGTTAAGTTGGGTTGTTGTTGTTGCTTTGTTGTTGTTGTTGTTGCTGTTGTTGTTAGCTGTTCAGTTTAGAATATATACCCCTTTGAACTGATATGGTTCGTTTGTGCGTTGTATTCTTGTTTACTTTCTTCTTCTGATTGGCGGAAAGAAAGAATCTCATTACCTATAAGGGTTGTTTACGCATACGATTTCCGTCAGTATATTTTTTCGCTGTACTGGTACGATGACATCTCCCCGCATCTCCACGTTCTGTTGTTGATATCTTCACAAGGAGCTTCGTTATTCCCAATGATGTGTCATTTATATTTAATCGTAAACCAAATGGCAGTCGTTACGTTGCTTGTATTTCTGCCAAAGGGTCAAATAATAGACCTTTATTCGTTTGCGCTGATGGATTCATCAAGATTATCGACATCGTTGCTGTATGGGTAGAGGATAAGTGTTTCTTATCCGAAAGATCAACGCTTAGTGAAATATCTAACTGGGAAGACAACATATGTGGTTCTAATAGAATAGACGTTGTGCTCTCGTCGTGTGACAATATATTAAACCCCTTGATGTACGCAACTACCGGAAACTATCGATTGTGTGACCCCCATCAAAAAAGTTACGTATTAGGTTTCAGGTACTAAATGTTTTGAAAAAATAATACAGCAGTGCTTAAAATAAAAATGAATTAACATCGCATCTTACCGATGTTGACATACTTGATGACTTAATACATATAGCTCACGGTGTAATCTATGATATTTACACCGAAACATGCGGTTTCCCGTATAATGCAGTATACAGAAATGCTTTAATAACTATCAGCTTTGATGAGTTTACTTCTCTCTTGTATGAGATGAGTGCTGTTGAATCGACATATGCCGAAAAATGGTTTTAGTGTTGCTGAAGACATTTATACTTAACATTCTTTCAAAGGGTATTGAATCTTAGAGATATATAGAATGTACCCAACTTGAATCCTATGTTCGCTGATCAGATTAATTTTTAAATAATATATTTAAAAATAAACTTATATTTTTATGTGTATTTATATGTTTTTATGTATTTATATAACGCTTTTTTAATGAAAATTATCTGTTATTAAAAACGAAAACTTGTTTTACTCTCGTATGTTCGATTTATTGACTACATTGATGATGATGACTGCTTATTCGTCTGGTTGTTGTGTGTGTGTAAAATGTGTGTGTGTGTGTGTGTGTGTGTGTGTGTGTGTGTGTGTGTGTGTGTGTGTGTGTGTGTGTGTGTTAAGTATGTAATGTTCATAGTTTAGCTTTACAGAGAGTAAAACTTTACTCTGTTTGTCTTTACCCATTAGGTATTATGCTGGTTAGGTACGGTTATGCTAAATTTTTTTGTTAAATATTCTATGTTAATGTAAAATTAACATTGTCATATTGAAGATATGGTTGATAAAGTATGAATGGAATGTGTTTTTTGTGAGTCTTGTTAGTTACTTTACTGGTGTTAAGTGTGGATCTTTGTTAATGTTAGCTGTTTATTCTTACCTAAGATGTGTCAGGTTTGTCGTTGTATATTATATTCTTAGTTCATGTTACATCATGTTAGCTTTATTAGTAGGAAAACTTTGTTACGTTAGCATACTTTCACCGGTCTATATGATAATTACACAAGGTTATAGTAAATTTTAGTTAAATATTACCATGTCAGTAAATTAACATTGTTATGTTAGAGATATGCTTTGAAAAAGTATGAATAGGTACGTTTTTGTATGAATTGTTAGTTACTTTTACAGCTGTTAAGTAAAACTTTGTTAATGTTGACCGTTTATTCCTGTTTAAGATATGTTAGGTTTGTCGTTATATATTCATAGTTCAGAAGATGCTAAGTAAGCTTTATTGAATGTGGAAAACTTTGTTACGTCAGCATATATTGTCTGATCTTTGTATAAAGAACTTGATTTTATGTTATGTTTATCCAAAATACTACTCGAAATGTGACCTTAATCAATAGATCAATAGATCACAGATGGTCAGGAGGGTGATAGGAGGGGGCTGGATGGTGGTTTGATTTAGTGATTTACTGCTTTAGGGTATGTAAAAACGTAATTTTAGTTATAAACAAAAAAATAAGAAATTTTATTTATTTATTTATTTATTTATTTATTTTTTTTTCTTAATGGTTCTGAAACCATTATTTTCGAAATCTACAGATCCAATAACCTATATAAAGACACAAATATTGTATCATTACACAAATGTTTATTAACTTGGCACCGCAGTGGCTCCAGCACCGGTGTCTGTGCCTACTCCTCAGACTCCTCCTTCCTCATTCTTCTTCCTTCCTCCTTTCCTCCTCCTTCTTCCTTTCTTCTTCTTCTTTCTTCTTCCTCTGTTTTGCATTCCATGCATTTCTTCTTCTTTTTTTCAAAGGGGACTCCTCCGTGGGGTCCCCTGACCTGAAACCGAACTCCGACCTGTCTCCGACCTGACCAACGCCGACTCCGACTCCGTCTCCTTCAACCTTTCTCTGAGTTTCAATCTTCTATGATCATTTTTAATTTTTTGTGGGGCAGCGCCCCCCATTATGGAGGGGGGATGCAGAGAAACAGACGAGATTACGTCATCATATAACTCACATCCAAATTTTAGCCCGATACGTTAAGCCTAACATGGTTTTCAGGACTATTTGACCTTGGCATTAAGGGGGCAGCACCCCCTTAGGGGTGACCTACGGTCACCAAAACTCGCGTGGGATCAGTTTATCACCTTCATAGAACATATACCAAGTTTGAAAGCGATACGTTAATTCTAACCCATGTAGATATATATCGGACTCGGAACCGGATGCGAAGAAGAAACCTCGGCGGAATCCGAAGTCGGAGTGCGTAAAAAAACGATCCCTTACAGGGATCGTTTTTCGACTCAGATTCGAATCTTCGATGTAATAATAATAATAATGTGTATGTGTATGCGCACGCGCGCACATATTATCTACCGGACCCTGCGTCGATGCGGTGATGCGGACCCGAAACCGGAGCCGGAATCGCGGCCGGAACCGAAGGCTGAGACGGTGCTGCGGACCCGGAGCTGCTGCTGCTGCTGCAGCAGCAAACGCTAAAGATACGAAACATAGGGCTTGAATGCATTGAATCGATATTGATTTCGAACGCTATGCAAGACGCTGACGCAGGAGGAGATGCAGAAGGTGACAAAGGATACGTAGAAGGGCTATTAAAACAACTCAGAAGTGTTTCCTTCGGAAACACTTCTTCGACCTAATAATAATAATGTGTGCGCTCTCGCGCACTGACGTAATCTCGGCTGCGCCAAGATTACGTCATCACGCTCGAATCTAACTCTCGTTAGGCTTAAACTCACCCACTCAGATCAAGCAACAAGGGCGTAAGCGCAATATCGGTGGCCACCCTCGGGGGTGACCACCCTCTATATACATCCTACAGACTTGAAATTTACACGGATTCGTCCTTATCCCATATATAGATTATATTCCAAGTTTAAAGCAAATATCTCTTATACTTTTTGAGAAAAAGCTGTAGGAGCTCAAACTGGCCAGTCACTACTTATATATATATATATATATATATATATATATATATATATATATATATATATATATATATATATATATATATATATAGAAGTATATGGTATATATATATATATATATATATATATATATATATGCGAGATGGTGATTGATTGGATTTGGAAGTTGTATAAGAAAGCGTTTATGGAGTGTATAGTTCCGAGGGATTGGAGGAGAGCAATATTAGCACCTTTATATAAGGGTAAAGGGGTATAAGGTAACTGTAAGTATTATAGGGTAGTTAGTTTATTGAGTGTCGTAGGGAAGCATATATATATTGGTATTTGGTCGAAAGAGTGCGTCAAATGACTGAAGAACTGATTTGGGAAAGAACAAGTAGTAATGGTAGATGATGTGTGGATCAAATCTTACATTGAAACAAATGATTCGGATAATGATAAGTAGAAGAATAAATTGTATTAAGGATTATGGATTTGCAACAGGCGTATAATAGGATTAATAAGGAAGCTCTATGGCAGGTGTTTTTGATATATGGTGTTGGTGGTAAGCCTCTGAATAAAAAATAAATAAAGTCGAAAGTGATTGGTTTAATATTAATAGCGGAGTGAGACAGGGATGTGCTATGTTCCTTGGCGATCCAATCTGTATTTGGATGAAGTTATGAAAGAATTAGGAGGTAGGGATGACAAAGATAGTGTTAAAATGATGAAGAATAGAAGAGAGTGGAGGGATTTGCCTATCTATTATATGAGGATGATTTGGTTGCTTTGTGTGGCGAATCTGAAGAGAGTTTGAGAGGACTGGTAGAGAGATTTGGTAGGGTGTGTAAAAGGAGGGGTTTGAAAGTAAACGTAGATAAGAGTAAGGTTATGGTTGTGAGTGAGGAAAGTCCTCGGTGTAAAGTTATGTTAGATGGTGAGCAGCTGTAAAAGAGTCTGAATTTAAATATTTAGATATATGTTGAATGAAAAGGGAGCGAGATGCAGAGTGTAGTAGGAAATTGTGAATTATGGCACTAAGGTGGCTGGTGCAGTTAAATCGTTGGTGGATGTAAAGGGACCAAGTCTTTAATGCGCTAGGGGTCTTTACATGAGGGTAAAGCGTTGTTACCCTTGTTAATCTATAGTAGTGACTATGGTCTGGAATAAGAGGTTATAGATCTAAATTACAATGTGTTCAGATGGACAATCTTAGTGGCGTGCTAGGTGTGAAAAGAAATGATAAAATGAGGAATGAACGTATTAGAGAGTTGTTTGTTGTAGAATGGGTAAATGAGAGAATAAATGAAAGTACGTTGAGATGGTTTTGTCATGTGGAAAGGAAAGGATGATAGCGTCGGTCGGTTAAACGATGTATAGTTGTGGAGTGTGTTGGGAATCGACCTGAATGGGAGACAGAAGAAAAAGTGAATGAGTCAGAAAAGGAATGTAATTGAGGAGAGAAATGAGTTTGGGCAGAAAGTAAGTAAGAAAGGTGCATAGCAGGAGTAAATGGCGGGGCGGGGCTTTATGAGGAGGTATGGTTGTAGCCCACCTGGGCCAAGGAATGAACCCCACATTGACAAGATGTCATAGTTGAGGGTCCATCGCGGTACCGTGAAGCTCTAGGGTGGATTTTTCTGACTGTGACTAGTTCTCACTAATTGGTATAAAGGGGGCGGTAAGGCTGGGCTTTCTTTTCTACTTGCTTCATATTCTTCTACTATTTTTCTACTTCCGGTGCATGTTACTCACCTTACCTCCAGTCTTGGGGAGAGAAGATGGGTGATGATGATGATGATGTTCATGATGATGATGATGATGATGATGATGTATATATATATATATATATATATATATATATATATATATATATATATATATATATATATATATATATATATATATATTATATATATATATATATATGTGGCGAGCATGAAGAGAGTTTGAGGATTGGTGGAGAGATTTGGCGGGGTATGTAAAAGGAGGGGGGGGTAGGAGAGAAAAAGAAGATGAGAGTAAGGATATGGTTGTAGTGAGGACAGTCCTCAGTGTGAAGTAATGTTAGATGATGAGCAGCTGGAGCAAGTGTCTGAGTTTAAATATTTAGGGTATGTGTTGATGAGAAGGGAACGGATGATGCAGAGTGTAGTAGGTAAACGTTGTGAATGTCAAGGTGGCTGGTGCAATTAAATCGTTGGTGAATGTAAAGGGACTAAGTCTTGAGTGCGCTAGAGTCTTACATGAGGGTATGTTGTTACCTGTGTTATTGTATGGTAGTGAGACTATGGTTTGGAATAAGAAGTATAGATCTAAAGTTCAATGTGTTCAGATGGACAATCTTAGGGGCATGCTAGGTGAAAGAATTAATAAAGTGAGGAATGAACGTATTAGAGAGTTGTGTGGTGTGAAGAAAGGGGGTAAATGAGAGAATAAATGAAAGTATGTTGAGATGGTTTGGTCATGTGGAAAGGATGAATGAAAGTCGGTTGGTTAAGTGGATGTATAGTGGAGAGTGTGTTGGGAACCGACCGGCTGGGAGACCGAAGTGAAAGTGGATTGAGTCGGTGAACGAATGTCTGAAGGAGAGAAATGTGAGTTTGGCAGAGGCGAGAATAAAGGTGCATGATAGGAGAGAATGGCGGGGTTTTGTATGGGGGCATGGTTGTGGCCCACCTGGGCCAGGGGATGAACCCTTACATTGACGATTTACCATAGTGAGGGTCCGTCGCGGTCCTATGATGCTCTAGGGTGGATTTTTTGCTCGGCGAGTTCCCTAATAGGTATAAAGAGGGCGGTAAGGCTGGGCTTTTCTTTCGACGTTTGTCATGTTCTCTACTGCTTTTCTTTCCGATGCTTGTACAGCACCTTACCCCCAATCTTGGGGCAAAGAGGAAGGTGAAGAAAGAAAGAAAGATATATATATATAT
>JABUQX010004261.1:32500-42500 GCA_015478945.1 Trachelipus rathkii | reverse complement strand
ACCAGATATTTCGTATCCCAAAAGCCTTATCTTCTTCACAGAAAAGGCACACTTTTCCTTATTTAGCGTCATGTTGTATCTCTCAGCTACTTCTAAGAATCTTTTTAGGTTCGTATCATGTTCTTCTTGCGTATTCCCGCAAATAGTTAAGTCGTCCAGATATGAAAATGTTCCTTGTAAATCATTGACTTTGATAATTTCGTCCATTACCCTTTGAAAGCATGCGACTCCATTAGTTAGTCCGAAACTTAATCTCTTAAACTGATACAAACTCCCGTCTTCTTCCACACCAGTAGACGGCATATCATCTTCGTGCATCGGAATCAGATGATATGCGCTTTTAAGATCTATAGTACTAAATATACTATAGCCCGCAACTTTATTAACTACTTCAGTTACATTCGGTAGTGGATATGCATCCAAGTAAGTAAATTTATTAATCGTTTCTGAGTAGTCAATAACCAAGCGCTTCTTATTTCGTTGTCGAACCACTACCACCTGAGCTCTCAAAGGAGATTTGCTAACCTCAATTATATCCTCGTCAAGAAGTCTTTTCACCTCCGACTAGATAAACTCCGAGTCATGCATCGAAAACTTCCTCGAGTTTGTCGCAATAGGGTGGCAATTTTTGCTTAAATTTGTAAACACTCTAGGAGGTATTACAGATAAATCTGCTAACGCGCACAATTCTATCTCACCTTCACTTCCCCCATATGACAATATTACTTTAGAATGCCTTTTCAAAAATGGATTACCCAGTATCATATCAGTACAAAGCCCAGGTAATACAAGAAACTCTGTATTCGCGTAACATTTACCCATTGCTTCCACATCAGCTACGCATTTCCATCTTACCTCAGCTTTCAAACCTATCGATGCCATTGATATCTCTTTCTTATAAATATTAGTGTTTATTCCCAATTTCTTTACCATTCCAAAAGATATAAAATTCTCAGAACTACCAGTGTCTAAAAGAGCCCTCATTTCAAAATCCATAATCCTTACTAATAAGATTGAACCTTTTACTGATTCCAAAGCACTTGCCAAAACAGAAGCCACAGTCTTCTCATTTTTTTTAACATTACAAACTTTCACAAAATGACCTTTCTTCTGACACTTAAAACTGATAACTTCTTTTGCAGGACACAATTCTCTAAAATAAAAGAACCACAACAAAAGAAACAACGCTTCTTCTTTACAACTGCACACGAAACTTCATTAATAACTTCATCACAATCTTTATTACTTTCTGAAGAAATCGAGTAAGACTCCCCATCCTTAATATACCTTTTAGCATCGTTCTTAGCCATTTCTAGAGCTCTACCTAAATCCAAGGCAGAACAAAGCGACAATGATTTATTCTCAAGCAATTTCGCCCTTATTTCATTTGAATTCAACCAGTGATCAAGGCGTCTCTCTTATAAGTATTTATATATATATATATATATATATATATATATATATATATATTATTATATATATATATATATATATATATATATATATATATATATATATATATATATATATATATATATATATATATATATATATATATATATATATATATATATATATATATATATATATATTATTTTTCTTCTTTCTATTCTTCTTCTTTATCTTTCTATTCTTCTTTATCTTCTTTCTATAAATAAGATCAAAATCATTGTATAAATTTATAATTTCAAGTGTTTAAAAAAAATATCGAAAGCTAATTGGTGAGAGGGTGACATAATACTCAATTTTTTAAATCAATGACTTCATGTATTAGAGAGCACATCATATGTGTAATTTCACGCGACCGAAGTATACCATCTGGCGCAGTACACATGACTGGCGCGCGCTCGCACGTGGTGGGTCCCACCTCCACCCCGGGGCGGGAAGGCAACCCTCAACATCAAACGTTAAGTGTGACTTCATAACATAAAAAGCTGTGCTGTCATACGAAAGACAGCTCATAGGATAGAAGAGGCTCGCTACTTTCATGAACGTACCAATAACCCATGTACATGGCTACGTCACGTACAGGGGTTAGCTAGCAGAGGGGGTAGGGTAGCTGAGGCTCAGCTACTTTCATGAAAGTACGTGGCTACGACACGTACATGAGCACTCCGCAACTAACCGACATACGTGGTTTATCTAGCTGAGGGGGGTAGGGGTAGGATAGAACATAGGGATAGGGGATACGAACGTACAGGCGCGCTCAGGAACGTACATGGAATATACACTGTACCCCTGGGTACTACCCTAGGGTAGTACGCCAGCATTGAAAAGTACCCAGGAATGTAGTTGGCACCTGCTAGGTACTAGAACGTACCTCAGGAAAGACGCTGGCCTAGCTAGAAGCTAGCTTCTAGCTCTACTTTGTTTTTGTAACCATAACTAATGACGTTATTTCGTGTGTGGGTGGTGTTACTCAATATCGTGTATGGCCACCTTTGGCACGGATGAAGGCTTGGCACCGTCGTAGCATGCTCTCAATGAGGTGCCGAATGTCCTCCACGGAAAGCTGATCCAATACGTGAAGCACCTCCTGCCGCAGCGCCTGGAGGGTTTCTGGAGTTGGTTGCAGCTGTCGCAACCATCGTTTCAACATGTCCCACACATGTTCAACTGGCTTTAGGTAGAGAATGTATGCTGGGCAATCCAATGTCCTGATTTGGACCATCGTTATTTGTTCGGTGACGCATCTGGCTTTGTGTGCTCTTGCTTTGTAATGTATTGAGGCGAATCCGTCACCTATGTAGAGGGCATATGACACGACATTCGGATCAAGGATGTCTGCGTGCGGCGGTTAGGGAACTGGGATCTAGGACATGCAACTCTGCACGACCCGTTAAAGATATGCCACCTCAGACCATGAGAGAGATCCTCCAAATGGCAATGTAAGGCATATTACACTGCATGTACCTTTCTTTAGGTCCTCGAAAGTCTCTGGATCGCTGATCGGAGGTGTAGAGACTGACTCTGAACTCATCCGTAAATAGCACATTCACCCAATCGCCGACGGTCCCAATCGCTCCAGGAAAATGATAGTAGCGCCTGTCGATGCTCCCTGGTGTGTAGTGGTCCTATGACCAGCCTCCTTGGCCGTAAATTATGTTCCGCGAAGCGCTGACGTATTGTATTACCACTCACACGGATCACATGTACCTCCTACTGCTGTATTTGAAGGCGCCTTGCTGTTGAATGACGGTCTTGGCGCGTGGCCTTACCTGGCCCCACCACCTTGCGTGCTCCTGGGTGTCGTGGTACCGCTGCACGACCCGTGCAATGGCTGTGTGCGCTACACCAAACCGTCGACCGAGTTCACGGTACCCGTACCCTTCGGCACGGAGAGTGATAATCAGTACGCACCCATCACAAATTCGACGCGCAGTCCTTTCCATGGTTGTAGTGGATAAATTCACACCTCAATGGACCACGTACTCAGCATGCCCCCGACATAACTTTACCCCAATCGCTAAAGCTGGAGTTACATGGTTTGTCATTTACCTTAATTATAGCCATGGCGAACCCTACACACCCCCAACATTATCACAGCGTTGTATACTGTGTACCTGATGCTATGTTATTTGCACAATAAAGTTACACAGCGTTCTGGTTCTTTATGTAACCTGTTAACGTCATATGAGCCAGTTGATATATATATATCTAACGCTCTGTATCCAGATCAGCTATATATATATATATATATATATATATATATATATATATATATATATATATATATATATATATATATATATATATATATATATATATATATATATATATATATATCATCTTCACCTTCTCTCCCTAAGATTGGGGGTAAGGTGTGTGACATGCACGGAACAGAAAAGTAGTAGAAGAATATGACGCAAGTCGAAAAGAAAGCCAGCCTTACCGCCCCCCTTTATACCTTTTAGTGAGAACTTGTCTCAGTCAGAAAATTCACCCTAGAACTTCACGGGACCGTGACGGACCCTCACTATGGCATCTCGTCATTGTAGAGTTCATCCCTTGGCCAAGGTGGGCCACAACCATACCCTCTCACAAAACCCCGCCATTTACTTCTATTATGCGCATTTCTTCTCGCCTCTGCCAAACTCACATTTCTCTCCTCCAGGCATTCCTTTACTGACTCAATCCACTTTTTCTTCGGTCTCCCAGCCGGTCGATTCCCAGCACACTCACCACTATACATCAGCTTAACCAACCGACTATCATTCATCCTTTCCACATGATCAAACCATCTCAACGTACTTTCATTTATTCTCTCATTTATCCCTTTCTTCACACCACACAACTCTCTAACACGTTCATTCCCCATTTTATCAATTCTTCTCACACCTAACATTCCCCTAAGATTGTCCATCTAAACACATTGTTTTTTAGATCGATACCTCTTATTCCAGACTATTGTCTCACTTCTATACATTAACATAGAACTTTTGTCATGTTAAACCGTAGCACACTCAAGACTTAGTCTTTTTACGTCCACCAAATATTTAATTGCGCCAGCCACCTTCCTGCCCTTCACAACTTTCTTACAAAGCTCTGCATCATCCGTTCCCTTTGCATCCAACATATATCCAAAGTATTTAAACTCAGACACTTGTTAAAATTACTCACCATTCAGCATACCTTCATACCATGGACTGTCCTTACTCCCAACCTTACTCTTATTTACACTTGCTTTCAAACCCCTCCTTTTACTCACCCTGCCAAATCCGTCAACCAATCCTCTCAAACTATATTCAGATTCGCCACACAAAACCAAATCATCCCCATATAAAATGTAAGGTACTCTCTACTCTTTTCCATTCTCCATCATTATAACACCATTCCCTGCCACTCCCACCTCTAATTCTTTCATAACCTCATCCACATACAAATTGAATAGCAAAGAAGACATAACACATCCCTGCCTCACTCCCCTATTAATATTAAACCAATCATTTTCAACTCCACCTATTCTTACACACTCTCCACTATCGTCAGACATACTTTTGATTCACTTCAGAGGCCTACTCCCAACACCATATACATATATCACTAACACCTGCCACAGAGCTTCCCTATTAATACTAGTAGTTACAGAACAGATGAGGTGGTAACCACTTTTTCTCAAAAACTATTAGAACTATCGTTTTAAAACTTGGTATATGTTCTATGTATGTGTTAAACTGATCACACACAAAATTTCAAGTCTCTAGGATATATATAGGGGGTACCTCCCCCAGAGACCGAACGCAAAATATGTCGTTTACGCCCTTTTGAGGCTACCGAGCGAGTGAAGATTAGGCCTAACGGCGTCCAATCGAACAGGTGTTCGATGCGCGTGAGCGCGCACGCGCACACACACACTATTATTATTATTATTATTATTATTATTATTATTATTATTATTATTATTATTATTATTATTATTATTATTATTATTATTATTATTATTATTATTATTATTATTATTACTACGAAGAATCGATTCCCTTAGGGAATCGATTCTGAGTCGAAAAACGATTCCTGTAAGGAATCGTTTTTTTTACGCACTCCTACTCCGACTCCGGTTCCGACTCCGGCTCCAACTCCGACTCCGACTCCGACTCCGACTCCGACCCCGACTCCGACTCCTTGCCGATAGGAATAATCAATTCTCGAAGAGAATCGTTTATAAATCAAAAATCGATTCCTGACGGGAATTGATTTTTTAGGTTCCGGCTCCGGCTCCAGCTCAGCCTCTGAGTCCAAATATATATCTTACATGGGTTTAGCAGTAATCATATCCGGGTTAAAATTTGGAATGGGTTATATGGTGAGGATAACCTCGTCGTAGACGAGGTTACGTCCCCGTAGGTCACCCGAAGGGAACCCCACCACCCTTAAAAAACCGAAATGTTCGTAGAAGGCTGAAATTTGGAGAGAGGATTCGAGTTGAATTTCTAGAAAGAGTTGTATCGCCCCCCCCCCCGAATCTGCAGGAGTTGGCATTCGGCACCGGTGCTGGAGCCGCTGCGGAGCCGTGTTAAAAACATTTGTATAACAACAATGTTGGTGTCTTTATATATGTTATTAGGTCTGTAGATTTCGAAAATAAGGGTTTCAGAACCATCAAGAAAAAAAATAAATAAATAAATAAATAAATAAAATTTCTTATTCTTTTTATGTTTATAACTTACAAATTTACGTTTTTACATACCCTAAAACAGTAAATCAGTAAATCAAAACAACCCCGCCTACCCCCCTACTGTGCTATCTACCTATTGACCTATTGATCTATTGATCTATTGATTCAGGTCATATTTTTTACTAAAATTGTCATGTTTTACATACCCTAAATCAGTAAATCAAAATGCCCTCTCCACCCCTTTCGTGATCTATTGATCTATTGATCTATTGATTCAAGTCATATTTTTTACTAAAATTGTAACGTTTTACATACACTAAAGCAGTAAATCAGTAAATCAGTAAATCAAAATGCCCTCTCCACCCCTTTCGTGATCTATTGATCTATTAATTCAAGTCAAATTTTTTACTAAAATTGTCACGTTTTACATACACTAAAGCAGTAAATCAGTAAATCAAAATGCCCTCTCCACCCCTTTCGTGATCTATTGATCTATTGATCTGTTGATTCATGTCATATTTTTTACTAAAATTGTCATGTTTTACATACACTAAAGCAGTAAATCAGTAAGTCAGTAAATCAAACCACCATCCAACCAACCTCATGTCCATCCGTGATCTATTGATCTGTTGATTCAAGTCATATTTTTTAGTAAAATTGTCATGTTTTACATACCCTTTTTTTTTTTTTTTTTAGCAGTTATATAATGTACAACAACAAACCTAACACAACTTACGAGCGAATAAACTGGTAACATTAACAAAGATCCGCACCTAACAACAGTAAAGTAACTAACATAGCGTACAAAAACGTAACCTAGTCACACTTTGTCAAGCATATCTCTAACATATCAATGTTATTTTTACATTAACATGGTAACCATAATCTTACCAAAGTACCATAATACCTAACGTATAAATACAAACATAGTAAAGTTTTATCCTCTGTAAAGCTAAACTATGAATATAACATAACACATAACAGCCAGACAAATAAACAGCTATCATTAACAACTTAACCATTGATCTATTGATTCAACTCGTATTTTGAGTATCATTTAAGTTAAATATAACATAAAAACAAGTTCTTTATACACTAATCAACGAATATATTCTAACGTAACAAAGTTTTCACATTAATAAAGCTAACATAGCACCACATTAACTAAGAATATAATATACAACAACAAACCTAACACAACTTACGAGCGAATAAACTGGTAACATTAACAAAGTTCCACACTTAACAACAGTAATTATCATACTGGTCAACGAATATACGCTAACGTAATAAAGTTTTCACATCAATAAAGCTAACATAGCATAATCCGAACTAAGAAAATAATGTACAACGATAAACCTAACACAAGTTAAGCATGAAGAAACTGTTAACATTAACAAAGTTCAACACTTAACACCAGTAAAGTAACTAACATTGCATGCAAAACGTAACCTATTCATATTTTTTCTAGCATATCTCTAACATATTAATGTTAATTTTACATCGACACAGGAATATTTAACAAAATATTTATCACATCCTTGTCTAATTATCATACAGACCAACGAATATATGCTAACGTAACAAAGTTTTTTTACATTAAGATAGTAATATTTAACAAAAATTTATCATAACCTTACTTAACTATCATAATCCCCAACAAATAATTGCAAGCATAACAAAGTTTTAGCCAGACATAACAAATAAGTTCTGAATTAAAAGATCATAGTAAATGTAATAGTTTACCAATTTTAGAGCAGTAAATCAGTAAATCAAACCACCCGTCCCCTCCCCGCCCCTCCCTACCCACCCGTCCATGACCTTTTGATCTATTGATCTATTGATTCAGGTCACATATCGAGTATCATTTCGGATAAACATAGTACAAAAATAAGTTCTTTATATACTAACAAACAAATATATGCTAGCGTAACATGCTAACGTAAGTGGGTTTTGGGAATAAGCCCGAAGGGCTGAGGCCTTACCCCTCCTTCGTAGGGGTAATGCCCGCTTACAACCCTTCGGGGTGATCCCCCATCTCAGGATTCACACCCTTTCAAGGGGCGCATCCCCTTGGGTTTTCTCTCGGGAGGTGATGTGTTGCTTTAGATACTCTTGGTTAATGAAAACTGTTTTTTCGTAAGTTAGGTACGTTATGTTAAATATTACTATGACCGTGTGAAATTAATACTGATTTGTTAGAGAAATGATTAGTTTTGTAAGATCTTACTGTGTTAACTGACGATAATGTGTTAGAAAAGTGAGCCTAGGTTAAGTTTTTAGTTCAAGATGCTGGTATCTTTGATAGTTTTGACACTTTGTTAAGGAATTTTTGTCTAGATAATGCTGCTTTATCTGCTGATGATATGATTTGAAAAAGTCAGTATAGTGAGTTTTTGCTGTATGAATGAGGGATAGGTAGGAACTTTATTCATAGGTCCAAATGTTAATTTTCTATTCGTAGATCCTGATGTTAGTATCTATTGTAGGTTTTCGCTCCTTGTAAGGGCTAGATATGTTAGGTTATGTTTAATTTCTGTTACGTTTTTGTTAAATATTACTATGTCAATGTGAAATTAAACTGGTTTTGTTAGAGAAATTGGACAAGTTCGTAAGATATACTGGTTAACTGATGATGATGTGTTAGAACTGTTGAGCATAGGTTAAGTTTTTGCTAAGTAATGTTAGGTTTGCTCGAGAATTTTGCTAGTGTCTACGTTTAATCATAGATCAAAGTGATGTTATATTCGAATGAGTGACACTTTGATGAATGTAGTGTAAGTTCATAGTTCATGATGCTGGTATTATTTTTGATAGTTTGGACACTTTGCTAAGGAATTTTGTTAGATAATACTGCTTTTAGCCTGTTGCTGATATGTTTGGAAAAGTGGCGGCATACATGAGTTTTGTATTGTACTGTTAGCTACTTTACTTGATAAGTAGGGGAATTTGTGAATGTTACCAGATGTAATTCATACGTTAGGTATGTTAGATTTGTCGTTGTACAATTGTATTCTCAGTTCAGGTTATGATATGTTAGCTTTATTGATTTGAAAACTTTGTTAACTTAGCATATATTCGTTTGGTCTGTATGATAATTAGGTTAGGTTTATCGTGATACGCATGAGTTTGTATAAACTATTACCAATATCGAGTAGAGCTAAAAAGTTCAATATCCAGAAGCACTCATGTACGAGTCACGTTGTGAGAAGATAGATGTAGCTAAAGGATTTACGATTACCTAGCTATAGCAATGTTATGTTACGACATTATCACTGCTGTGTTTCACGCACTGTGAACTTTGCTATTAAATGTTGACCTTAGTGACTTTCGAGAAGTTAAGTACAGGTTTGTCGTTGTACATTATATCTAGTTAGGTTATGAATATGTTAGCTTATAATGATGCAACTTTGTCACGTATAGAATATATTCGTTGGTCAGTGTATAAAGAACTTATTTTTATGCCATGTTTATCCAAAATGATACTCGAAATATGACTTCGAATCAATAGATCAATAGCATCATGGAAGGATGGGTAGGAGGGGAGAGAGGGACGGGGTGGTTTGATTTACTGAGTTACTGAGATTTACAGCTTTAAAATCAGTAAAACTATTACACTGTTACTATGATATTTTATTCATGGAACTTGTTTTTATGTTATGTTCGGCTAAACTTTGTTATTTTTTATTATGTTTGGAAAAAACTTGGTTATGTTGCAATTATTCGTTTGGGATTATGATATTTAGGTAAGGTTATGATGAATTTTTATGTTAAATTTTACTATATCATGTAAAAACCTGTTACGTTAGATAAATTTTAAAAACATTTATTCGGTGTCAGTATGATTAATTAGACCGGGTTATGCTAAATGTTTGTTAAATATTA
>JABUQX010004261.1:25000-27500 GCA_015478945.1 Trachelipus rathkii | reverse complement strand
GAGTCACAATTCATAACTTTGTCAGCTCAAAATTTTCTGACTCCAACTCTACTATCTTGAAAGTTACTCCGACTCCGACCTCTTGAAAATTACCGACTCCGACTCCGACTCCACCCTCTTCAAAAAAAATTTACCGACTCCGACTCCGACTCCACTCCCTCCAAAACTACCGACTCCCCGACTCCGACTCCGACTCCGACTCCACAACCCTGATGGTCACGTGCTTAGAATGAAAGATAATAAATAGATTAACTAAGAAGGTTTTTAAGTCCGAAGTGGTAGGCAATAGGAGAAGAGGCAAACCCAAATGGAGGTAGGTTGATGGAGTAAAGGAGCTATTAATAACAAAGGGGATTAGTATGGATGAATGAAATAGATTAACGCGTGCATAGGAAACTTGGAGAAGATAGTTCATGGAAAGTCCGTCAAGGGTTGGAATTAATTGAACAACCGGGAATATAACAAATAAGCCAACAGCCTTCCCGATCTGCAACTGACACCAAACTGCAGCTATGTGGGAGACGGTGATGAGAATAATATATATATATATATATATATATATATATATATATATATATATATATATACATATATATTATATATATATAAAATATATATATATATATATAGTATATATATAAAATATATATATATAATTTTGCCAGCCTCCCGAAAGTATCATGCATGCAACTAAAAAATTATAACAACTACAGGAAAAAAAAGTAACATTTGATTTTAGCAAGCAATTTCATCGATGAAACTTAAAAAAAAATATTTTATTCTAATATTTGATTTAATAACCACCTTAAATTAAGTTTACATTTCGTCCCGATTTAGGCCCGGGGACAGTCCCTTTTTTTGAAACCTTGTCCCGATGTAGCGAAGAGAGTCCGATTTCGTCCCGAATTATGATACCAAAC
This sequence comes from Trachelipus rathkii, assembly GCA_015478945.1. Taxonomy (NCBI): domain Eukaryota; kingdom Metazoa; phylum Arthropoda; class Malacostraca; order Isopoda; family Trachelipodidae; genus Trachelipus; species Trachelipus rathkii. The sequence continues at coordinate 26,580 of JABUQX010004261.1, read as the reverse complement.
CCAATTTTAAACATGCTTTCGTTATATTTTTAATATTTTTTTATGGAACTTATATATATATATATATTTTATATATTGTATATATATATATATATATATATATATATATATATATTATATATATATATATATATATATATATATATATATATATATATATTATATCTATTATTTATATATATATATATATATATATATATATATATATATATCAGTTATATGGTCACCACTCGATATGGTATTCTATTATCTGGTATGACAACTATATAGCGACGGAGGATGATCAGTAATTCTGTAGGACTGGCTATAGGATGGGAATGCAATAATTATCGGTTATCTCTTTAACTTCACTACCTATAACCAGTATTTGGATGTTAAAGGCCGCCTTTTTTGCCGAGCAAACGTTCAGGCTAAGGCTGTGTATGCAGCGGTGTCCATCTGCTCCACTTCAGGATAAGCCGTCGACTGGTTCGGATGAAGTCCGGCTAAGGCAAAGGCGGTTGCAGGCTGATCTGCACGAGCTCGTTGGTAAATCGTTGGCTAAACAGGAGGCTGGGTGTTCTTCTGGCCAACTCTGGGACAATCTGGAAGGGACAGAGAGTATTTTATACTCTCTGTAATTATCTCTATGACAGGTAACCTCAGCGGTTACCTGCGAAATTATCTCTTTAGTAGTTAAACTACTTTTTAGGTGGTAGACGAACTGGAGAAACTCGGAGGTCAGGTGAAAGCACCATCCACCGACAGGAGAACCTCTTGAAGATCGCCCAAAGGGTTCTTGGTAACCCTGAGGAGGTTCCTAAGCCTCTTGGTAGGCTCAGAGAGAGGGAGAGACGTAGGGCCAGTCAGAGATCTTGTAGTCCAACTCCGGGGGAGAGACGAGGCAGCCCAACTTCTAGTAGAGAGACGAGGGAGTCCAACTTCTTGCAGAGCTTCTTCTTCTTGGCTTCGTAGGTCGGATCTGATATTTCCGCTTATTGTTCTATATTAGCAAATTATCTCTGTAGTTGTAGCAAAGCGCTACGAATTATTTCTTTTAAAGGCTAATAAGACAAAAAGCAGAAATCCAGATTATTTATTTTTAACGAAAAAGTCGTACAAAGTTATAATAAAAAAAATTACATATATAATAATCAAGTTTTTATACAAATATTATTAATATTTACATTTGACCAATTTATAACTTTTATTTTTATTTTTATTATAATATTTTATATACATTAAAAAAAATTTATATTTTATGGTCTAACTTTTCTAAAAATGGATTTTTGTAAATATAATAAAATGAAACATTGCAGAAGCTGTCGGTAGATGGCGTTTGCCTTCACATTCTGAACATAATATAAACACAAGATGGAGTTTATTGTTAAAATATCATTTAAATACTTCACTATATATTTACTTAAATATATATATTTTTATCAAATATTGATAATATTTATAATATAATATAACAAATGTAATATTTTTAATATACAATTTTTAATTATTAACATCTGAATAATGAAAATAAATCATTTTTAAATTTAATAGACTTTGTGATATTTGTTACTTTTGCTTTTATGGTTCATTATGTAAGT
>JABUQX010004261.1:5000-15000 GCA_015478945.1 Trachelipus rathkii | reverse complement strand
ATCAAAGCTTGCCATATGATATAAATTTGCATTTGGAAAATTTATTATTTCGTTAACGAAAGAAAAAGTATCTTTAACAGCGTAAAGATTTGTCGTTAAATTTTCTAAGATAGGGACGAAAAAATTTGATAGTTTATAATTAATAGTGCCAATAGCAGACAAAATAGGTCGAACCGGGCAGTCAGGTTTATGCACTTTTGGCAGTCCATATAAGATTCCTGGCTTGGCACCGGAGGAATAAAGAGAGGAATAAGTTCTATCATCAATTTTGTTTGAACCTTTTAGTTTCCTGAGTAATCTATTCAATTTATCCTCAGTGGAATGTATGATTTTATGACAGTCTCCAGTTATGACTTCAAATTTAGTTAAGTCTGAAAGAATATTTAATACTTTTTCAATGTAGTCTCTTTTGTCCAGAAGTACAATACCAGCTCCTTTGTCGGGTTTAGTAATTATTAGGTCATTATTGTTTGAAAGTTCCTTTAAGTTTTGGATATCACTCCTAGAAAATACATGAACAAGGTTCTTGGGGTTAAATTTGCGAATTGAAGTGAAAGCTAAATTTCTAATATCGTTGAATACAGACTTTTGTTTACTTTCAGAAAATTTGTACAAAGGAGAAACGTTCAATTTTCGTAGTAGTTTTTCAAAATTAAGAAAAAATTTGCAAATATTTAATTTCCGGGGAATAAGTTCAAAATTTAAGCCTTTAGCAAGAGTGTTCATTGTACTTTCATTAAGCCTAAAGGAGCTATAATTAAAAATAACCGAATTTGGATTAATAATCTCGTGATTTGAAGAGATTCCCAAAGATAAAAGCTTCTTATCATGAGCAGTCTTGATAGTTGAAGAAGTGTTATCTGCGGTTCTAGACAAAATGCGACAGGCAAATATGAAGTCAAGGTAAGAAATACTATTCCGTAGGTTGAGTGATGAAAAATTTTAATAAGAATGGCAAACATAATACATTCACAATCGCTTTATATACTAATACATAGATTCCTATATACAATATATGTGAAGCTCCATTTTGATATTACCACACGCTCTCCTGATCGATCAATCTTCGATTCTCGATCATAACTCTGACTCTTGTTTAACTTCCTCCTATATTTGAATTGCGGTGTTTCTTTAAATTGTATATTATATTCCATACCCTTACCGTTCGATTGAACATTTCGGCACCTCTGTGTTACTCCAACCACGCTGCAGCTTTCCCTGGCGCCACCATTCCTCCTCAGAACACCGCGAAACGAAGTTGATCCCCCGTTCACCACCGCATCCAAAGACATCCTTGTTTGTCCCTTTAACAACTCTTCCAACGAAGCAATGGGGATGCAGTACTTTTTCTCTTGTGGCTCGCCGAAGGCCAAGAAGGGATTCTCTACAAAAACTCTTCGCAGTTTTCCTTTCATTCCCGAAGAACCCTCCACCACTTCCACTTTCAGAAGCCACGAATCGCTGTCTCCTTCTCCGTCGAAAGGCCTGACGACAGCTGCATTCCCCAGTCCATTCCTTGTCATACTGCAGCTTCTCTTGCTTCTCTTGCCCGGATAGCTTGTAGGCTCAAAGACGACAAACCTCAGCAATATATTTAATAAGAATGGCAAACATAATACATTCACAATCGCTTTATATACTAATACATAGATTCATATTTAACGGCCAAATTTGATAATACCACAAGGAATACTATTCCGTAGGTCATTAGAGAGTTTGTTAACATTTTCAGATGTAGTTCTAATTATCCTTTCCTTATTTGTAATTTCCTTGTTTAGAAGAATCATTTGGCATTTCTTGTATGTTTTGGAACCATACATACGTTTATTCCATAATTTGAAAAATATGAATTTAGGAAATATTTTGTTAAGTTTACAGGTTTTCAAAAATATAAGGTCACGTTGAAATTTTGTCTTCTTAATCGTTACTTTTTCAAGTTTTCTAAATATAATAAGAGTTGGTCTTCCATATTTTATTAGTAGAATTTTAGATATAGGACCTCTACAATTGAGGCGGAATTTAATAATAGCAAGAATAACCAAAACATATTTAAACACGTTTTAAAAGAAATATTTATTACCGACTAGTTTTGGGTAAGACAGCAGCTTCCCATTTTCAAGGTTGATAATACAATGATAAGATTTATACAAAATAAATAGTAAAAAACACGGTTGTTTTTTTTTATACTATGGTAAAAATTTAAATTAAAATAAATAATATTAAACTTATTGATAAAGAATGATTAAAGTATAGACTTGAAAAAAGTTCACGAATAAGACAAAATTTCACTTCAGTAGTATTAAGCTATTAATATTTAAATTTTCATTTAATTTTGGTTTAAGATGCCAAATATATAAGGATTCCAACAAAAGAAGATCAGGTTCCTCAGCTTGGGCTAATATACTAAAATTGGTATCCTGTATATGATGGTTTTCACGGAGAGAATGAGCATTTATAGCTGAAAAGGGAGGATGATGAAGATGATCTAGGGTTCTAAATGATATACCTCTATGTTCTGCAATACGAGTGGAAAGGTTTCTAATAGTCTTATATATATATATATATATATATATATATATATATATAATATATATTTATGTTTTTAATATTAAGATATACCAAATATATATATATATATATATATATATATATATATATATATATATATATATATTATATTACATTAATTGATTATTAGAGCCAAGATTATAAGCTCCGCAGAGAGAAAAGACAAATTGTATTATTTTAGAATATTATTTATTACTTTTTGCGAAATTAATTAGTTTAAAAATAATTTCTTTTGAAATTATTTTACAAAATGGGAAATATATTTTTATTAAAATAAAACTATTTTATGGGAAAAAAGAAAGAGTCAAAAGATAACTCCACTCATTTATATCCAGGATACAACTTGAGATTATAAATGGGAGATAATTAATTCCCACGCGTCGGATGGTGGGATGATCACCTATCGTTTGGACGGCCATCATCTGTAAATCTTTAGACCGATCTCTCGTCTAGAAGATATCAATTGAGGACTTTATTGTGATAACAACCTCCTATATATTTGATTGAGAAGAATCTTTTCTTATTAGATCTCAAAAACAAGAGGAGCTTCGAGAGCTCGTTCAGAGGATAGTCATCAGGATTATTAAGAAGGAAGACTTCAGAAATCATTAAGTTGGAAAACAGGTCACCTGAAGTGACAAAAGGGAATCTACTTAAGAAGTCTGAAACTATCTAAAGAATACATCCATAGGAAGAGGTTATTACGTATCATTCCTCAAGTACAACATTGAGTACGAATTGTGTTAATGGAAAGAAAGAATCAATATTCAGAAGCTTGAGAAGTCAACTGAAGGGATTACTTGAGAGACTTTTTAACATTCCAACAGTCAAAGTATATTGGCTAAGTAGAAGGACGCGTGCATATTTTCAAGATTATTTGTGAAAAGGAAGAAGATTATAAGACCTTTATATACTCAAGTTCCTGTGATTGCGATTTGTGAACAAAGGCGTTCTCTAGACGAACAGACTCTGTGTATTTATTTGAATTAAACGAATTCCGGGGATTGTCACGTTTCATTATTCATTCGTTTTCCCATCTTGTGACAATAAATTTATGGCCTGTGTCCGAAATTGCCCCTGAAAAAATGGAGTACGACTCATTGGGGAAAATCGCCCAAGAATTAGTCTTAAAAGGAATAAAGGAACATATTGAAGCAGCAGAGAGACAGAGGGAAGCTGCCAGAGAAGCAGCGGAAAGAGAAAGAGAAGCTGCCAGAGAAGTAGCGCAAAGAGAAGCTGCTAAAGAAGCAGCTGAAAGAGAAGCCCCACAGAAAGAGCATGAGCTTGAGCTCAGAAGACTCGAACTGCAAGCAAGCCACACCAGTCACTCACATGTTACGAATAACAACGATGGCAAGGCAAGAGTGCCTAAACTCCCTCCCTTCGCTGATAACAGAGACGAAATCGACTGTTACTTAGAACGATTTGAAAGATTCGCCGAAATTTACGAATGGGATAGGGGGAATTGGGCATCCCACCTCAGTGCTTTATTGACAGGGAAAGCCCTCGTAGCATATTCCCGTATTCCGAAGGAGGACTCTAAGGACTATGACAAACTGAAGAACGCTCTACTCTTATGTTAGTAACTTAACTGAAGATGGATATAGCTTAAAATTTAGGAGCGCAAAAGCGTATAGTGATGAAAGATTCATCCAGTTTGTTGACAGACCAAAGAATTACTTGATTAAATGGACGGAGCTTGCGGAAATCAACAAAGACTTCACTGATATCGTAAACTTAATTGTGGCCGAACAGTTCTTAAATACGTGCCCCAAAGAACTTGCGACTTTTTTTTTGAGAGGGAGAAAGATCAATAAAATAGACGCACAAGAGGCAGAGAACTACCTCCTCGCACATAACAAGAATTTATTGTCAACGACTAATATAGAAGACCCTCGAAGAGGGAGAAGAAAGATGTTAATGAAAATTACCATAATTTTGAAAGGCAAAAAAGCCAGACAACGTGCTTTAAATGTGAAGAGGAGTTACACGGAAAATGAAATTCAGTATCTCAAATCCGTTATAAAGAAATCAGAACGGGAGAAACTTCACTACCAAAGCTTGTATGAAAGGTCAATTGAAGACGGTGATTTGAATAGAGAAGACATCTTGAGTCAGAAAGTTATATCTGTCGTTACGAAATTAGTTTTGGAAAAGATTCAAAATCTTAGTCTTGCATATTCTCTAAGTTATAATACTGGCTCATTAGAAGAAGCTTCAATAAGTAAGGAATCAGTAGAGGAATCTGCAGAAATGGATACACCAGCTGAGGATTCAATGACTAATTTCTCTAACGATACTAAAATTGAAGAAGGAGCTGAAAATGATTATGAATCTGTGGAAGGACCTAAAGATAAGCCTTTAGACGAGTCGAAAGAGGAAAGAAATTTAAATCTTGGGAAAGTTAAAAAGGAAAGGATTCTTGAACAACTACCTTAAAGGAGAAGTGAAAGGGAAACAACTACCTTGCGTGAAAGGAAAAGGGAGATTTATTCGGAATATTCTGAACCTCTCAAAGAAAGTTCAGGGGGAACGGAATCCAAACGATGGAAAAGGTTAAATGATTTTGAGGTATTGAAAAGTAAGTTGGAGAACGAAATTCCCGCCACTGAACAAGCGAAAATACTTTATAAGGAAGAGATGAATGAAGAGAAAGAAGAACTTGAGAGAAAGTTAGAGGAAGAAGCTAAAAAGCGCAAAGAAGGATTAGCGATAAAGATGATGAAAAGATGAAAATGGCGGATCAGGTAAAAACTCATTCAGAAGCATCATCATATCTTTATCTTGGCGTTACTATTTCGTCGGATGGTAGCCCTTTGATTCCAGTATAACTGTATAACTGTATAACTTGTATAACTGGAGTAGCTGAGAGGAGGAAAAATAGTCTCGCAGTCTAAACAGAACTCTCAGTTTTTTTGAGGCCGCCCTAGCAACCTTTGTGATGTGAGGTTTCCAAGACATTTTTTTGTTTATGTTGAGGCCAAGGATGTTTATATTGTCAACAGGAGAGACGAGAGAACCGTCGAAAGAGATAGGAAAGTTAGAAGGTGTTTTAGAGAGGGAGATTTGTAGAAGTTGAGTTTTTAAAGAATTAAATTTCACAAGGTTGAGACGACCCCAATCGGAAATTCTATCCAGATCAGCGAGAATAGAATCGGAAAGATTGAGATGAGAGGCAATTCTAGAAGTAAAAGAGGGAGAGAATTGAAATGAGTTGAAGAATGAAGGGTCGAGTCATCGGCATATGAGTGGATAGAGTTAGATGTGCAGGTGAGAAGATCATTATGAAAAGTAGGAATAAAGTAGGAGATAAGACAGAACCCTGACGAACATCACTATTGACAGAAAAAGAAGAATAAGTCGCTCCATCAACCACAGCCGATATTGAGCGACTTGAAAAGAAAGCTAGACATAAGAAGCAAAGAGAAGGAGGAAACCCAAAAGGAGGGGAGCTTGGAGAGCAGTGAACCGCGCGTGTCAAACCCGGTCAAATGCTTTGGGATATGTTCAAGAGTACACCAACACAAGATCCTCATAAGTTCTAAGGTAAGAAGATCATAAAAATATGAAAATAGAAAAGTATATCTCCAGTTAGACCTCGAACGTTGAAAACCACCCTCTCGATCGGAAGAGGGGAATGAGAATTGCAGATGATCTAAGTCGTGAGAGTTGAGAAGTTTTTCAAGATCTTTAGATAGAAAACCAAGTGAGAGCTTATAGGCGATTAGTGTAGAGAGAATCAGAGCGGCTTCCTTTTTTTCGGAATAGGTTGGACATGTGCGTGCTTCCAACACTGAGGGAAAGTGCTAGTATTGAAACATAGAGAATATAGTTGAACGAGGGGTGGGGGGGTCAGCACGTAAGCACATTCCCACAAAACTCGGGTAGGAATGCCATGCAGGCCACCCGCCTTCCTAACGTTCATAGATCTCAGGAGCCCATGCACCCGATCAAGTGTAATCACGGTAAAGACATGGGAACCCTGAGAGGAGAAGGAGGAGGAGGAGGAATGCCAGAAATCGTCCAGGGTTGAGTTAGAGGAAATAGAAGGCCGAAGAGATTGGGCTTTTCAGTTGGAGAGTTAGCGGACGGAGCCATCAGATCGAATAAAGAGGAGGAAAGGCAGATTTACATGAAGTTTGTTAGAGATGGTTTTTGGCACAGAGGCCAAGAAGATTAATCAGTTAGGAAACCAAGAGGTTAGCGCACTTTTCCATTTGATGAAAGCCCGCTTTGCTCGTCGAAGAGTATCCCCTGCAACGATTTTCTAGCTGAATGAAAATTAGCGAGAGTGATAGGAAGAACGAGAATTTTTCCACTCCCGATACCCGCTATCTCTAGCCTGAATGGCCAGAGGACAAGCACGATCGAACCATGGATTAGAGGAAGAGAAAAGAATTTAGTCGAAGAAGGAATGAACCGCTCATCCGTCAACGATTACAGTTCCCACCTTAGTGGCAGAAGCCGAAGCGTCAACAGAGAGTCAAAGCAATCATTCCAATTATAGTTAGCGTAGAAAGCGATGCAGCCCCCCGCCTCAGCCCCGATGAAGTGCCAGAAAAAACCGCAGTAGGGCAGGATGGAGCTGTTGGAGAGAAAGTTATTAAAATTAAGAGATATAAGGTTGTGGTCAGATTTCCAATAGGAGCGAAGGTGGTGTATTTATAGAGAGAAGGATTAGTGGTGAAACATAAGGTCAGTAATTGTTCAAGAATTGGTTGGGACGATACGGAATGTGTGTAGGTTCTTTGATTATTTGCTCCAGATCGTTGAGAATGCTGAATGATTTGCCTCCTTCCCACTTAAATCAGTATGAGAGGACCCCAACCATTCAGTGTTTGTGCCACATTGAAATTCTGCCCTAAATGAGACCTCATATTTGGAATGAGAAGAATAACGAGTCTCGTGAGAAAAGTAGTAAGATATTCAAAAGAAAGGAGTGAAAATCTGTTCTATTAGGAGAACAGTAGCAGAAGCAAAGGTTATTGTAGTAGAAGGAAGAAGATTTTAAGCCACAGAACATCAAAGTTAGGAAATTCGAGATTCACGAGACGTGTTCAGGAGTGTATAAATGTTTACATAGGCACACACTCCAGCCCTTCAGACGGAAAATAGTAAAATAAGTTATAGTGGATACATTAAAGAGTTAGAGGATGAATCCTTAGCCATCTGAGTCTCAGAAAAGAGCAAAAGGTAGGGTTAGAGTTAGAGAGGTGATATTCCACAGAGGCAAAGTTAGAGTTTAAGCCACGGATGTTGGCGAAGTCATAGAGAGCCCGCGCCCATGCTAACCTGCCATCTTGTCTCTCTCTCTCTTCTCTCTCTCTCTCTCTCTCTCTCTCTCTCGTCCTCCTCTCTCTCCCCTTCATCCTCTCTCACACACAACACACACACACCACCACACACACACACACACACATCACACACACACACACACACAAGAACAACAGACAAAAGCGGACTAAAACAAAAGGAGGAGTCGGATAAAAGATTTAACATAAACTAAATCCAACAATAATTATATATATATATAATATATATATATAATATATATATTATATTATATATTATAAACAAAAAGAGGAGTCGGGATAAAAATTTAACATAAACTAAATCCCAACAATAAATATATATATATATATACACAAATTTACATACACACCAAAAAATTATAAGTGACCTTCGTTAAAACCTTAAAAATAAAAAAAAAATTATAATACCTTGTGTTTACAAAAATAGAAAGAAAATTCTAAAACCCTATGTACAGTAAATATGTAAACTATGTAAAACCTAGAAAACTAAAAACTCACAAGCACTCCCACACACTAGCAAATTTACTTACGCAAAATTTACTGTGATTTACTGATTTACTGCTTTAGGGTGTATAAAAATGCAAATTTTTTATGTTATAAACAAAAAGAATACAAATTTTGGTAAAAAATATATTTAAAAATAAAATAAAATAAAAATATAAAAGTTTTGTGTTATGCTATACCAAATATGACTTGAATTAATAGATCAATAGATCAATAAATCATGGATGGGTGGGAGGGGCGGGATGGGTGGTTTGATTTACTGATTTACTGATTTACTGCTTTAGGGTGTGTAAAAACGCAAATTTTTTACGTTATAAACATGAAAAGCATAAAAATTTTAGTAAAAACAAAATGTTTTAAGCAAATAAATTAAAAAAATAAAATAAAAAAAATAAAAAAATTTGTAAATAAATTAAAATCTAAATTAAAAATTAAACACAAAGAAAGAATGTAAAATGAAACTTATAAAATAAATTAGGACAAAATATATTTTAGTTGACGTTTATAAAAAGAAAACGAGATTTTGAAAATAGAAATGTCAGTCTCCAACCTTTAGAAAACGGGTTATCTCTGCAAGATACATCGGTGCTCTTCCTCCAGTCCTATTTATCCTTCCTCTTCTGTGTGCTCTCCAAATTTCATCTTTCTACACCAATTTCCAAGATTTTGGGGCTCAGTCCCAACATCCTGTGAGCTTAGCGACACGTAATTTCGTCTGCGACGAAGTTACCTTATAAGAAAGGTGTATACCACGTTTCGTCTTTCTATGTCAATTTCCAAGGATTTGGGGCACAGCCCCATCCCTCAATTAGCGTAGCGTCACCTTACCTCGGCTGCACCGAGGATACCTTATAAGAAGGGTGTATTCCAAGTTATATCCTTCTATGATCATTTCCAAAGTATTAGGGCTCAGCCCCAACACCCAATGGGCGTAGTGTCATTTTACCTCTTCTGTATCGAGGATACATTATAAGAAGGATGTATACCAAGGTTCATCGTTCTACGGTCATTTCCTACTTGGAGAGGCCAGCACCCCCTCTGGGGGGTGCACGGCCACGTACCCTCGGCAGCACAGAGGATACTTCATAAGAAGGGTGTATACCAAGTTTCATCGTTCTACGGTCATTTCCTACTTGGAGGGGCTAGCACCCCCCTCCGGGAGGTGCACGGCCACGTAACCTATTCTACGACGAGGTTACCTTATAAGAAGGCTGTATACCAAGTTTCATCGTTCTACGGTCATTTCCTACTTGGATGGGCCGGAACCCCCCTCCGGTGGGTACACAGCCACTTAACCTCGTCTATGACGAGGTTACGTCACCCCAGATGGGGGTGTCAAGTTTGAGGGAAATACTATGTCGCAAACTCCATCCGTTAGATGGGTGCGGTGCGGTGCGGTGCGGTGTGGGGCGGTGCGGTGCGGTGCGGGGCCTTGCGGGGATATAGGCTAATATATATATATATATATATATATATATATATATATATATATATATATATATATATATATATATATATATATATATATATATATATATATTATTTATTTATTTTATTTATTTTTTTTTTATTTTTTTATTTATTTATTTTTTATTTATTTTTTATTTATTTATTTA
>JABUQX010004260.1:0-14640 GCA_015478945.1 Trachelipus rathkii | reverse complement strand
CACACACATTCAGCAGTTTCTTTGCTATCTTTGACTAGTCATGCACTCACTGAATGTCACACGGTTGAATATTTCAATGGCATATTTAATTGAATATTGGGGAAACAAACCAATCTTGAGATCTCGAGATGTTCAATGTGTCATGAGAGATGCTGGTGAAAATATAAAGAAAGCTTTGTTTCTTTCTAGAGGGAATGACACACACTCCATTAGTCATCAACTACACCATACCATTAGAACTGGTGTGACAACTCGAGCATTAGTCAGCAAATTTCTTTCAAAATGTAGGCCAATTGTCGCACACTTTAATTATATATTATTAGACCAGGGCTCAAGAAGAACTAAATAAAATAGAGGCCATAATTAACGTTCCACAATTTTTAGTAATACATGACGTTACAAGTCGCTGGAACACCAACAGTGAATGATGATAAGGATGCAAGAATTATCTGTTTCTTACTGCTTGCACGGTGGCCCCAATGATAAAATAAATATTTTAACATTCATGGACAATCTATTCTAACCAACAGTACTTCAACCCTTTGAAGATCTCACCATGATAATCAGCAAAAATTCGTTTTCAATAGAGGACGTCAGTTCTCTCGTAACCACTATGCAGACACTCACTCCTCAGACAATATATCAATCAAGGAATAAAAATTATCGAGAACGACGATATTGACAGAAATTTAAAAAAAGGGTTCGCTTTCAGAGCGATCAATGACTTAAATTACATAGCTACGTTTTTGTACCCGAAAACCAAACAAAAACAATAATTTTAAATTCTGAGCCTTTTTAGGGAGAGGGTTAAAGACAACGTTGACCGATTTCAAAAAATAAAAGTCTAAAATACTTCAATAAACACAAAGAATTAACACCAAACGTTGTGTCAAAAATATCAACAATCACCACTTCACCACTACCAAAGTGTCTACATTCAAGTAATGAGTATATACTAAATTATATATTCTAATATAATCTATATTCAAGTAATGATGATGAAGATAATTAAATTCAAGTAATGATGACAATAATGATTAGTTATCTGAGCAGGCATTAAAAATCCTAAACTAGTACGTCAAAAATGAACCTGAAGTTACCGATCTCCTTACAAATTTTGAGTGAAGATACGGCATCATTTTGTTTCTAAAGGTACATAAATGGTGGTAGTGGAATATGAGCAGTTGTTTCCCCCCCTTGAACCTCCTACTATTATGGTACCTGACGAAAAGAAGTAGTGGGCTATAGTGGCATAGCGCCAATGTTGCTTGATATAGAAAGAGGCTGAATAAATTTAGAAAGTTCAGAATAGTTTAGATTTATTCCAGCTTTGGACTCTACTCTGTCCAAAAGATTAATGGAACTGAAACCAACATAATATGAGAAGAGTACTCCTTCCCAAGACGGAAAGCTGAAGCTCAGAAGCAACTCTAGATCCAAAAAATGTACTTAAGTCCAAGTATAAGTACAAGTACGTAATAGAGTTCGGAATAGAAATGAATCGAGCCTAAAAGAAGCTGATAATGTTGTTTTGAAAAGTAACAATAGCTTAAAAAATTAAACACCACCAGTACTATTGAAACTCAAAGTGTTGGTAGTAGTGGTTACTGAATCACCACTACCAATAGAGAAGGAACAATCCTTTCCATAGACAACTGCCGACATAAAACTATTTGAGAGAAAGTTAGATGTGAGTGAGAAACTAATTGATGTTAGGATTCCATTCTTCCAGTCGTATTGAATCCTAATTAAAGAGCATGGGGAACCTGATGGGAGAATGAATAGGAGGTGAGAAGCAGAGTGGTCAAGTGTGGAAATAAATTTTAAAGAGAAGATCAAAGAAACTATTCTTTTCAGCAGGAGTGTTATTAACAGATCCATTAGTGAGAATAAGAGGAGGAACAAAGGCGAATGTCAGAGATGTATTTGCTAGGAGACCAGAATTTATTTTACTAGGAACCAAGGAGAGCAGTGCATTTCCATTTATCGAATCGCACTAAATCCCTGCAACGATTTTTTTCTGAATGAAATTAATCAAGAGTGATAAGAGTTGAAGGTTATACATTCCCAACACTTCTCCCTAGCTTGGATGTGATAAGAGTGGGAGGTTATACATTCCCAACACTTCTCTCTAGCTTGGATGTGATAAGAGTGGGAGGTTATACATTCCCAACACTTCTCCCTAGCTTGGATGTGATAAGAGTGGGAGGTTATACATTCCCAACACTTCTCCCTAGCTTGGATGTGATAAGAGTGGGAGGTTATACATTCCCAACACTTCTCTCTAACTTGGATGGCATGAATAGGCGAATAGGTACGATTTTGAGGAGAGAAAGATTTAGCTACTTGAATAGAAAACCTGCCTTTCGCTGTTGTGATTATAATCCTACTTTCTAGGCAAGACATGGAAGTTCGTCGCCAGAAAACAGAATCTTTGCAAGGACCGTTTATGCAAAAGCCTAGAAACTAAAATCCCATATTGTGAATTAATTGAAATTTTCCAGAAGGGGGAAAGGAGTATCTTATTGAAAAAAGACTACTGACGAGGTACAGGTATAAAGTATTAGGCTTCTGTGAGCAAACGGCACAACGGTAGAGCGAATGAGTCGCGATTCGAAGGGACAAGGTTTGACCCCTCGCACTGTTCAATTATCTAAAGTAGCTACCTTCCTATTCTTTTTTAATAAAATTTTAATTTTAATGCTTATGTGAATTTGTATGTGCATTTCTATGTACAAGAGCGTATTTATTGTATTCATATTGTGTTCGTATTGTGTTCATGTATATTATTTTTTTACCTTGCGGAAGAGTGTTTTTATGAGGATTTCTAATAACACGAGTGTCTGTATACCTGTAAACATGTAATAAAGGCCAATATACCTATGTAAAGTGCATGAACGTATTTCTACTTACATATGTGCATAAACACTGACGTACACTCTTATTTGCATTCAGTTGCATTAATATGAAATCAATTTGGTCGAAAAGAAATTGTTTTTTTTGGGGGGGGAGGGGGGATTACTTTGTATTTTTTCGGTATTGATTAAAAAAAAAAGGAAATTGCATTTGATGCTTTTTATATCTTGTCTATACTATTATACACACAAATGCGTATAAAAACAAATGTGAAATACACATTTATACATCCAATTATTATAAAAATGGGATTTTAGGTATGGCAAAATCTTTCGGAACGAAAATGTTTCCTCTTCAGGACATTAAAATAAAATAAAAATAAACGAAAAAAGTAATTTCAAGGATAAATTAGCTAAAAACATTAGCATTTATTTGCTAAAGATAATTATGATACGCTAAGTTATACGTATAATCCTTCTTATTTGTTTGAAAGTTATTTTAGTAGTTGAGTAGTTATAATAGTAGTATGGCAGCGATTATAGCAATTTATAGTTGTATTGTATTAATTATAATTCTTATATCCAATTGTTTAAATTTAAGAGGCTGCTATTATGTTAGGAACTGAAAGGACACAATGCTGTGTTGCAATTAGTAGCCCCCTTCTCAGATATTATATTATTAGTATATATTGCATTATTAATTATAATTATTATATTCAATTGTTTAAATTTTAAAGACTGCTATTGTGTTAGTGACTGAAAGGACACAATATTGTGATGCAATTAGTTACCTCTTTTCAGAAATTGTATATTACTATATACATTGTATTATCAATTATAATTTTTATATCTAATTTTTTAAATTTTGCAGGCTGCTATTATGTTAGTGACTGAAAAGGCACAATATTGTGTTGCAATTAGTAGCCCCTTTTCAGAAATTATATATATATATAACACACTAACCCAAACTAATCGCAATAATTCTTCCCTGCCTTACAAAACTCGCGTAGACCTCAACCAATTCATCAAAGAGGATATACTGCGATCTTGTAGAAGGCACGTCGAGTTATAGACCACAAATGACTCCATCCCCTAGAATTCCAGATACACTTATTTACACTATTGCACTTTGTCTCCATGAAGGATCAAACCTATTCCTTTCAATTGTGCATTCGCATTCTCACTATTTATTATATACACCCTTATATATGTATATATAGTAAATTATATATATATATATAAACCTCTCTCTTACTACTAAATATATATATAAAGTGAGTACATCAATAAAAATAATATATACGTATATTCTATTGACATGATTACTCACATAAAAACATATGTACTATACTATACTATAATATATATATACATAATAATATAAGTTGCATTTGTAATATGCAACGCCCGAGAGGAAAATCGAAAGCACTTATATATACTCTTATACCGCGTTATTTTATATATATAATATACTACTATATATATATTAACTATATAATATACTAATATATATAATACTTTCTATATTATATAGTTATGATAATACTATAGTAACGTTATATATGTATATATTAATATTATATAATATAAATACATAGTGTAATATATATATATATATATATATATATATATATCTTATACTCTATGATATTTACTATATATATCGCCAACTAAGTATTATATATATATATATATGAGTATGTGAGAACTTTCTGACAAATAATTAAAAAACAAAATATCGTTGATATTGGAAAAAAAAGTAGTCGTTGCACAAACATGCAACGAAGGCAGGAGCCGCCATTCTTATATAATTAATATATAATTATTGAGTATACTCTATATATATATATTAATATAATAATAAAATATATTATATGTATATATATATATATATATAATTAATATATAATATATATATATATGATATATATAAATATATATATATATATATATATATAAAACTTCATGTATATATATATATATATATATATATATTATATATATATATATTTATATATATATATATATATATATATATATATATATATATATATATATATATATATATATATATATATATTATATATATATATATATATATTATATATTATATATATATATATATATATTATATATATATATATATATATATATATATATTAAATATATATAATATATAGAATATATATATATATATATATTTATATATATATATATATATATGATATATATATCATATATAATATAGTATATATATATATATAATATACATATATATATATATATATATATATATATATATATATTATTATATATACTATAATATAATATAATAACATTTCTAAAAAAAAATACTATTATTATAACCTGGAGAGCACTTCTTCTTTTTCTTTCATTAGTGGTGTTCCTCAGGTCCTGTCACCTATACTCCCACTTTTAATTATATTAATAATCTCACCTGCATTTTTAACTCTATCCACTCATATGCCGATGATTCGACACTTCATTCTTCTTCAACTCATTTCAAATTGCTCCCTCTTTTACATCTAGAACTTGCACTCTCGCTCTAATTCTTTCCGATCGAATTCCCAGCCTCGATCTGGAGTTATAGAATTTCTCTAATGAGGGACGTCTCAACCTGGCTCGAAAAATTTCAAATATCTTGAAAACCCAAGAATCTTGCATGCAAATCTATCCCTCCTAAAGGTACCTTACTTAAACTTTCTTATATCTCTTATCGACGTTCTACTTACGCCTCTCCTGTTGACCATGTAAACATCCTTAACAGTAAACAAAAAAATATTTTGGAACCTCATATCACAACTGTTGCCGTAGGGTGGCCTCAATAGAAAATTGGGAGTTTTCTATTCAGACTGCGGACTTTCTATCTCTTCTCAGTTACTCCAGCTATATAAAAGGGTCTCATCAGCTCTTTTATTTTAAGAAGTTACTACTCTATTCATATTAGTGGTGGGCTCTGATTTTCACCTAGGCTTTTAGAATATCGTCGAGTCATAAGCCAATACGGCTTTATAGATAGTTAGTGATGGCACAAACTGGGCCACTTAGCAGTATCTCTGCTCTGAGTTGGGGCAATGTTAGACGTAACTTTATCACTTCTATTCTGTGCATGACTCAGAGTACTGCCTGTGGCAGAGTGCTAGAACTTACTCACTCGAGTGGATGTACCAACTCTATTACGAGGCCCTGCGTAGCACCACAAGGGAAGTGCCCTGTGTCCGCACAAAAGTTTTGCGTTGGTTGACATTATTACTCTAAAGGCATAGTTCGCTGCAGCGACTTCCTTCTTTTCCCTGCCAACCGTCTGTTCTGTGGAATTTTCTTCACATCTTCTTGTGTTTCCTGCCTGGAAATTTAACTCCCTCACAACGCCTGCCGTCTGCTACTCATCTGTGTGATTGCGTTAGATCATTTGTTTCTCACACGGGGGCTGCGTCGCTAACCCTAAGGGCACATAGGGCCGCAGAGTATCACAAGAGATATAACCGATCACCAGAGTCGCAACATCTCGCGTAGGGACCAACCCCTCGTGCAGTTACAAAAAATAAACAATATTATGTACCGAAAAACAGCATTTGATCGGAGTAGTATGCCAATTACAAAGTTATAATCAAATTTATACACAGGTGTTATGTGTGTGGAAAAAAGTTCGGCTCATTTAAAATACCTAATAAAATTAGAAACGATCGCTGTCACTTCGACACGCATCAACCGACATATACATTCCAACGGCATCTCATAACACCATTCCAATATGTATGCGAGATGCCCAATAGCGCGAGTGCTGTATGAAGTTAGAGATGGAGTTTTATGCGTGCAACCGCATATCCCAATCAATCCATCAATACAATACGAAGGAATCCTCCTTTATATATAGTTCGATTAATCACTATGTTAGTGTTCACGGGGAGCCCTATAGATATCTACTATATTATATAGCTATAGCTAGCTACTATATGGATCATATATATATAACAGCCGTAGTGGGGTTCGTGAGGGTAATACACCCTATAATAAATATCCTATATGCAACAACTATGTCACGGGTACTCGGGCACTAACAATACCGATCGCGAAATCTTACCGTATACTTATGTAGCCTCGGTGACCCGTAACCTGACACCGCCGAAGGTGCATCGAAGCTTATCATTATAAGCTATATAATATATATCACCGCGTCATAATATATAGTGCAAACACATCTATAATAGTACTGTATATATAATACTATATATAGTTACCCTATGAATTAATATCGTATCACAGGATATAGATACTTATTAATACACCTTCTATACTATTAAGTCATACAATATCCTATTACCTATATCTACATCGATATTACTAATTATGATTTGGATATATTAATCCTAATTATAATCATCATATAATCTACGAGTACTTAGTAAACAAATTACATAGTAGCTATATATACTATTCCATAGTATATACTATATATTATTAATGGCGCGTAATTAGGGGTTCGCAATTTACTAACTTTATGCTGTTGAAGCACTTCTGGACTGGGGTTCAGCGAGCGAGGCGTCCTTAAAAGGTTGAACAACGCCTGCGTAGCATGTGCTGAACCTTTTGAGTCGTTACAACACCCCCTCCTGATACTGAGTATTATACATCACTATATATAGTATATATATATACTATAGTCATAAAATATTACTATACCGATATCTATATCATCATATTAATGATGTCTATATAATACTATCATATACGTGACATATAATTCACTACTACTGAGTCAATCTATAAGTAGCTCATATATAAATGTAAATACAAATACAGCAGTCAATCATATTAGTATTATATATATATATACCTTAGACGATTATATATAATAATATATAGAGACCGCGCGGGATGTTCGTGGAAGTTGTTAGAGCTGTGAGAGAGAGAGAGAGACACGCCTCGCACCTTCGAGGCGTAGGAGGTTGACTCGTCGACTCTCAAAATGCAGGTACGATGGACCAGCGACTGTTCAATAAATTCCGTTCCACGTTCAGCAATCTGAGTTTTATAGCCTTTCTTCTGAGGCCTATATAATTAAAAATAGGCTCGTCGCTAACACTGGTGGAGGTCTTCGACAGAGCTCTGGGATAGCCCGGCCTTAAAGTTCGATTTCCGTAGTCCCCCCGTGTTGTAACCCTCAGGGAGAAGGGGATTTAAGCACGCGAAAAAATTATAGAGTATATTATAATATATATATATATGATATAATATATAGTAATATATAGGTTATATATATAATATATATATATATATATATATATAATATATATATAGTATATATATATATATTACTCTATCTTTAATATAATATATATATAGCCAGATTTACAGTATAGCCTAACACAGTATTTAAGAAATTTTTTCCTTAATTCAAATTTTATTTTCAGATCTTTTGCTTAGGAGCCCTAATATATATATATAAATAGACGATATATATATAATATATTATTTTATAGCTATATATACTTCTATTTATAATCATATGGATATAATACGCATCTAATAGTTAATATTAACTATATATATACTCTCTTACTTAGTATCAAAGATTGTCATATATATATATCCCATACTATATATTATAGGTTCTACGTCATTAGCAATATATGACTAGACACCCTACGTCCATTATATACTTATATATATATATCATTAGAGGCCGCGTATTCACCCATACCGATATTAATTTATAACAAGTTAATCATAAGATACAGATCTAACTTATATATATGAATAATATAATAATACCATTCAGATAAATAAGCGTTTCATGAATAATCAAATCCAAATCCCATACATAACCTAATAATAGAAAACTTCCAATAATACAATCAATAATAATAATAATAATAATAATTAAAATAATAATAATAATTAATAATAAAACGGTTACAACAATAATAGCAATATGATTATATATATATATATATATATATATATATTTATATTTACATACATATATAATATATATATACTATATACTCATAATACTAATATATATATACTAATTTAATATAAATATATAAATTTATATTACTATATATATATATATATTACTTTTATTTCAGTCATATATTTCGTATTGAAATTGATTAAATCAATTGATTGTTTTATGAAAAAAATGATTTTTTGGAAAAAATTTATATTTTTTGAATTTTTTTTGCCATAGTATACATAATTGAAATGATTGGCTTAGTTCACTTTCGGGCAGTTTATTAACTAACAATTATCAGAGTCATTTGAGTCAACGAAGAGTCGATTCTTCTGATAGAAAATGAGAGTATTGGATTTTTTTATCTTGACTAACGAAGAGATAATAATATATAGGTAGTAATTATATATACTATATGATATATATAGTATATCATATATATAATATATATATTATATATAATATTATATATTATATTAGTATAGTAACCTATGATATATATATATAATAATGGATATATATACTTTTCCTTGTGGTGAAAAGGGCTAGCTATAAAAGTGACATTAGTTAGTTGAATAGAAAATTTCGTTATTCAATC
Organism: Trachelipus rathkii; assembly: GCA_015478945.1. Taxonomy (NCBI): domain Eukaryota; kingdom Metazoa; phylum Arthropoda; class Malacostraca; order Isopoda; family Trachelipodidae; genus Trachelipus; species Trachelipus rathkii. Next base: position 5,207 of record JABUQX010004260.1, on the reverse strand, counting down.
TATGAACCTACGTGAGCTCATTGATAAGTATAGAGGCGCTTGATTTGATGCTCTGTGTTTTCAAGTCATGAGCACCATTGAAGACGGAACCAGTTAAAAAAGACGACTCGTGGAAGTGTGTTGAGCCGAGTCTTCTTAAAGCTAGTGGCGCGAATACATGATAAGAATGAGTATTAGCAGTTAAGTCTGCGAGTTAGGAGAGTTAGAGAAAGGTGGGATTGTGTAGATTGATGGAGCAGTACGTGCTTCCTTCTGCCTTATTGCGATTGCGAGAGTTTTGGAAGAAGAATATTATATTGTAATGCCCCAGAACTTTCCATATTAAGCCTACCAGTAGTGGGATGCAACAGATCGAGGGTAAGAAAGAAATTGTAGTGAGTCATTTAAAGCTGACTGGAACCACCTAGATATGCAATGCGTGTGATATACGGCAAGGGCGAATCCCCCCCCACTCCCCAAATATTCTCAGTGTGATGCCACTTTGTTATGAGTGTGAACAAATTTTGAAGACCCCTCAAAATTTATTTGCTAAGAAAAATAATGTAATCCTTCAAAGAGGATAGCGAGAAAAGGAAAAGACATTAGTTGTGTATTTCCAAAGAAGATGTTGAAGTTGTGTTCAAGATTTTGTGACGTAGAAAGATAAAGAAACTGATCTTTTGAGGAATTGAAAACAACAATATTTAGAAATGCGAGATGTGACATTTTTTTTATTCTATTTGACTTAGTCTTCCTTAATGGGATTTACTTTATTCAAAGAAAAAAAATCATCGTATAGAAAAAATAAAAAACATAACAAAAAAAAAAGTAGTTAATGAAAATAAAAATATATATAAATAAAAAAAAAAAAAAAAAAAAAAAAAAAAAAAAACATTTAATAGCGGAATTTCTTTTTTTTTTTTTAATCTTTCTACATATGGTTTTAGATTATTTCAATTAAAATTGAAATAACGATGCAATCATTGGCTATTACCATGTTCATTATTTACTTTCGGGTAATAGAAGTGATATGAATTACAAGAAAGAAAAAAATTCTTCTTTGCATCAAATTTGCATATAATTATTGGTGGCTTACTGATCCACCACCTGGGTTATATCGTATATCTTCGAAGAAAAATAATAATAATAATAAATAATAATAAATAATAATAATAATAATAATAATAATAATAATAATAAAATAATAATAATAATATAATAATAATAATAATAATAATAACAATAATAATAATAATCAATAATAATAAAAAATAATAATAATAATAATAATTTAATAATATATAATAAATAATAATAATAATTAATAATAATAATAGATAATTAAAATTAAATAATAATAATAATAATTCATCAATAGATATAATAATAATTATTCATATTATTTATTATATTACTATTATTACTTCCAATTCTTACTATTTATTTTACTCTGATTCTCCAGATAAGTTATTTCGTATTGAAATTATTATTACTTATTATTAAATTGCTATTAATATTTTAGTATCATTAACATTAGTGTAATAGGTTTTAAATCAAATAGTGTATTATTATAATTATGATTTCTACCATTATTATTATTATAATAATTATTGCATTATTATTATCATTCATCACTATATAGATTAGTAATGTAATTATCTATTATTCCATTTCTATTATTGATTAATTATTATTATTGATTACAATCTAAATTAATCATTATTAATCTTGATATTTTAATAATTGTTCGGCCATGCATTAGTTGTGTCTTATCGTAATTTTATTAATTATAATATTATTATATTATTAATTAATTATTGATACCTTATTAATTATTCATTTAATTATATTCTTAATTCATTATTATTATTATTCAATTAAATTATTTACCTATAAAACCAATACGACTATACTTTTTTGCTTTTACATAAGTCTCCTGGACATAAGTTAATAATTCATTCGTGATACTAAACAGAAGCAAAATTATGTCAAGTTACACTATGTGAAATATCTACCCTAGAGTGATAAAGAATAAACCCATTGATCCTAACGATTCCATCTCATAGACCGACACAATCGTAAGTTGACCTCAACCGAAATCCACATCAAGATAAACTCAACAGGCTTTAGCAGCGTACACAATGCCTACCGACCGCCGTTCTTACGTCCGTCTACAACTATGGCGAGACTATGCTTCAGAGGAATAATTATAAATTTTTTAAGATTTAGCAAGTAAGAGGTTCAATCAAAGAACCGAATATCTTAACCAGCTGCGTGAACTAAAGATCGTTATGGTTTAGCGTAATTTTGTAGTTTAGACTTTAGAATGAGTGAAGGAGCGAATTCAAGGTGTGTTCCTTTATTTGTAGGATAATAAACGTAGAAACACTATTCTAATCAGATCGCATTTCAACCTATCTCATTCTTCTGACATCTTTACACTGTAATAATATCTAAAAGAAATGTCTGTAAAAAATGGTCAAACTTATTTAGCATTTTCAAAACTATAGGCAAAAGTTTTATACTTACCTCACTACAAGCACACTGCTGATATTTGAAGATTTGATGACTGCATTGCATTAACAGAATGCCTTCTCCAGTGGTTCGTTAATCTATTATCAAAAACCAGAGTCTCCTATCACTGCGTTCCATAACCGCGTGAACACCTTCGTAATAGTAAAGACAGAGCTACCGCAGCACACGTCTAGCTACCCTCTTTGACGACATCATTCTGTATCAATTTAATGACTAGATTACCCGATATATGAGATACCTACAACAATAGTACAGCTAACTATTAGCCCAGTATCTACAGCGCTGTCGTAACCTAACGTACTAGCGTTTCAGTTCGTACAAGCCTAAGGAACCGAGCTCCATGGCTGAACTCACCATCGTCCACTACGCTCGATACGACAACGATGATCAGCATGACAAAAAATTTGCCGAAAGCGAATTCATAGGATCCCCTATACTCTAAAGAGGAGATGCCGGCGATTAGATCAGAAAGTTTTCAACTGGGTGCAAGTCTTGAAATACCACAGGGTTCGTACGCCCGCGGGATAAGGGAAGAATAAAACATTAAATTGCTATTTTTGTTTAAGTAATTTTTTTAACACCTAAGGCTTTAGTATTCAAAAAACTTGCAACGAAGAAAAATTAATATGCACTATCATCACCAAAGAATACCCCCGAGTATATTAATAATAGTAATAATATCTATCATATCATATATATATACATCTATAATATATACTATATATAAATATATGATATATATATGTATATACTATGAATACGTATACTATATATCTTCTATCATACTACCAGTATATATATACTATATATTAGGATATATAAATATATATATAAGGAGGTATATGAATAATTTAAAGTTTATTGCAGATATAGTATATATAAATATATATATTTACTAACATATATATATTATATATATATGTATTATTATATAGTTATATATATATTATTTACTATATATAAATATTATATATAGAATATTGAAATCATATACTTAATTAGTATAGTATAATATATTATATATATAATGACTTAAAAATATTCAAAAAAATTGCGCAAATAACAATATAGGCCATGTGTGTGTCCCCAATTACTTTTGTTAATGAATACGCGGCGCACCAGGTATATACCAAGATAAAAGTTGAATAGATTGCGCATATCAACCCCATTCTATTCACAATGTAGTAAGTATATATAACTATGAATCATATAAGATATTTGTATTACTATATCATTATGGTTGCTAGGTATAATAAGAATATATATATATATAGGTAATATTATATAAAATAATAGTATATAGTACAATATTTAATGATATAATATATATATATATGATATTTAATTATATATTAGCAATATAAATTAAAATAATATATATAATAAATATAAATATCAGCTAAACCTAAGTATTTATAAATATATATATGATTATTTTCACGTTCAATATTCTATCTTGCTATATATACTTATTAGTATATAGACATTTAATAATATAGATTAAATTATTAGTTAATATATATAAAAAAGTAAATATAATAAATAATATATGAATAATATATATATGATAATTATATATATATATAACCATAAGTATATATTTTATTATTTTATATAATATATATACGTATATAATATACTATAATATATAATATATTATATATATATATATATAAATCTTATTATAATATAATATAAAGTATATATATATTATGATGATAATATTATAATATATACATAAATATATTAATATACTATAATATACTAAATATAGGGAACAACGAAACCGCGACAGGTCGAATTGGAATCTTACTTTTTTCTTGGCGGGTAAGCGCCGCCTAAAAAAAAAAAAGATTGAAGTTTCTTGAAAGCTGCCATAGATACGCCATTTTTTGAATATATGTTGTTACCATTTGAAGCCTAAAGAGGTGTTTTGTCAAAGTAGTAACCTATACATCAGAATATCTTCTTCTATTTTATTTTATATGGACGGCAACTTTTATTATTAAAATTAGATGATAAAAACATTTTCTATATTATTGTATAAAAGTTTCAGATATAGGAACATTATTTCGTTGAAAAGACTATTACTATTCAACTATCCAAGAGAATTGATTAATTTTGTACATCGAAATAATATAGATGTGCTTCAGTTTTTCCAAAAACTCATATGTTTATATTATTATTAAATTTTTTCTTAGAATAAGGACAATTATGTTATTTATGATTTATAGAGATATCATGAGTCACTATATAGGTAACCAGTAATACCGTTGGTAGAGATATTTATTAGGACTTGTTCACAATCCAATGTTTTTAATTTTGGGACTCCCTTGTAAGTGTGTGGTGCAAGGTGTACTCCATTCCCGCTTCAAATAAAAATAATTCCCAGTCAAAAATAGAAAAACTTATTTAAGTTTGCTTATTTAGCAAAATTTATTTCAAAATCATATATATTTTATTTTTTTATCGTGGAATAAAATTTTTTAAAAAGGGAAAATTATTCATAATATTTTATTTATATTTAATAAAATATTGCTGCGTTAATTACTTTTATGCTCATAGAAAAACGTCTATTAAAAAGACATGAATTGTATTTTCAATGTTAAAAGGGCATGGTATCGGAAAAATTGCCAGAACATATATACTTCCTATTTATGCCTGACTACGTGATAAACTTATATACTATATAA
>JABUQX010004259.1:12500-23913 GCA_015478945.1 Trachelipus rathkii | reverse complement strand
TGCTTTTTTTATACTTTTCCTCAATATTGCTTGGACACTTCCTCCTTTGCCTTAGAACAGCCATCAAACCCAAACCCACGCATGCTCGATCAGTCTCTCTACAAATATGGCTTTCGCAATGGTTTTTGCCTCAAGCGCTTTCAGTTCTACAACCAAAAATTTTTTTGTCTTCATCGACTCTTTGTCGAAATAGCGCACCACTATGGAAATTGTTCCTTTCCAGATATATAGTAAGCTATACGCGCACGCTTCCTTTACCTCATTAACGATGCTTTCCTTTATAGTATACAACTAGAGAAATATCTCATTCTAATCTGAACTCATTGTATGTGCATTTTCTTCCCTTTCAAATGACTGATCCGATCTTTGTAAGCTTCACAAATCTTGCAACATCCTCATCATGATGCTTACCCGAAGTAAATCACGCGTACAAGAAAATGTCACACATAAATTTAATAAATAATTTTTTATTTTCTTCTTGATTTCTTAGAATGCTGGAATTTGGATGTCTACCGCATTCCTTAGAAATATCTTGCAGCTTAACAGCATTACCACTCGTGTTATTCCTTTCAAACGCATGAACATCTTAATTAGAAACTTATGTTAAAGACCTAATCCTCTGACAAACCTTTATTTGTGAAATAAAATAACAAAACTGAAAAATCTCCCTTAGGCGCTTAGTAATGTCAGCCAAGTGAATATGTCTCCAACCATCGTAATTATTTTCCTCTCTTAAGGGTAGCATTTCCCAAAAAATTATAGTCTTAGGATCCAACACTCTTCAGTAAAACTGTTCTTTTTCTCATCAAATCTAATGAGTCCAACTATCTTATATTCATCGGACTGTCATCTACTGTGAACGCTAGCTCCGATCGGCCATATCTTGACTCGTCGAGTCGGCTGGTGTGTCTTCACATGCGAAAATGCAGTAGAGGAGCTCTTGTGTAGTCTAGAATTATTGGTATCTTCTCGTAAAAGGTGGCGTTCATCTTCTGGCTATCCCATTGTCCCCACCTAAAAAATCATAATCGGAATTTTTCAACCGTTTGACTATAAAACACCAAATGTGCTTTTTTCGCTCTAACTGTTTCCGGTTTTTCTGACTTAGTCAATGCAGAATTTCCATTTTCAAACCATGTTTTGACTATTTTCATATCAACTTTCAATTTTTCGAAATGACTTCAAATTGAAATATCATAATTGTCCATACTAAAAAAACTATACATTCGATTTTATTTTGTGCTCACGTTGCAATTTCCAACCATTTTTAATTTGAAAATGAAATATGAATATTTTTTTTTCTACCTATCCGATCAACTCACTGTTCAGGCTTATAGTCGGGCAAATGCATCTTTTACTAATAATATTTGTATACTTAATAGAAAATTTTAAAAAAAATTTCAAAACTTTTTTTTTAAAATTGTTCCAAGAACAAATCCAACCCTATTGCAAAAAAATTAACTAAGTAAAAAAGATGCATCGCGCCCGACTATACAAGCCCTGAAAATTTTTTGATGGGTAAAAAAAATATGTTATTTTCCCTTTCAAATTAAAAAAAAGTTGAAGGACAACGCCAGCACAAGCCTAAAAAAATCGAAAAATGTAAACGATAATTATTTATAATGCCCATCTATGCCATATTTCAGTTTGAAGCATTTCGCTAAAATGAAAGTGATAGAAAATAGTCAAAAGTGGATTGAAAAATGAAAATTTCTAAAGATGACTACATCACAGAACACACTAAAAAAAACGTTTAGAGCGGAAAAGCTACATTTTTGTTATATAGCAAAATCGCTGAAATTCGAATTTATGTCCATTTTTAGGGGAGGAAATTGCGCAGAAGCAAAATATTGGATCCTCCCTTCACGCTACCATTTCCAATTTACGAATCCTTTTCAAATTTAAGCAAACAATATATATATATTATATATAATAATATATATAAATTAATATTATATATATTATATATATATAATATATAATAGTATATATATATATAATATATTATATATATATATATATATTTTATAATAATAATATATAATAATCTGAATAGGCCTATATATTTTACTAACATTCAAAGGCGGCGATCAGCCGCAAGAATGCAGAGAATAAGGTGCTTTTTTGATCATAATTTCTGTGTAATAAAAAAAGTTTTTCAAAGAACGATTTGTGTTTTTTTGCGAAGAATGAGATCCAAAAGTCCTACTTTTCAAGAGTAAATACACAAAATTTTATTAAGTATTTAAAGTAAAACTACAACCAAGAATCTCAACATCCATACTTATGAAATTGAACTTAACTTTACATGAGGCGTGTTAAATTATTAAGGGCGTCACGAGTATAATTTCAATGCCTTCTCTGAACCTTAAACGAAATAAAGAATAGAATCGACATGAAAACAAAATCTAGAATTTATATAACATATCAATATTAAAAAAACTAATAGAAATAAACAGTTCTTATCTACAAAATAAAAAAGCAGATGACTGCTGGGAAGACCGCGACTCCGCTGATAAATGTGAGAAAATGACGAGTGCAAACTAGCCCCCATATACTCGGTTTATATATATATAATATATATTATATATATTATATAATTATAATATAATATATATATAATTATTTATTATATATATTATATATAATATATATAATATATATAATATATCGCAAAACGTACGAACGGACGTTGATCAAAAATATTCGCAGGAACTCTATAATAAACACTTCGGCAGCTGCCCCTGCCCCACCACACGCCCATGTAATATATAATAAAATATATAATAATATATATATATATTATATAAATAATATATATTTTATATATATATATATTAATATATATATATAAGAGTATGTTTACAATTCGTCAGCTATCGACGGCGCCTCGCCGTCCCAAGTACTCAACTTCTTCTCGATAGGTTTAAGTAATATTTCTATACATGCTTTTCCGGTGATTTGCAACGGCTGCACTCGGCTTCGGAAAACGCAGCTTTACTCTCTAGATCTCACAGCATGAGTGTACTTGGTACGGCTGCCAATAGACTTTAGCTTTCCCATCATTACTCATTTCCCCAGATTGTAGAAAAAACCATATATATATATATATAATATATATATAAATATATATTATATATATATATATATATAATATATATAATTTATAATATATTATATATTATATATATATATATATAATATATATAATATATATAATATATATATATATATATATAAATATCCTTTTCATTCATTCTTTATCCTCTTAGTTGTTCACTTCATAACGGTAGTATTTTGATTTGAGATCTGCTAAAATCTTTTCTATCATTCCCCTTCGAATCTTTATTATTCTCTTCTGGCTCCCCAAGTATCACATTCCAGACATTCTGCATTTAAATAGTATTTTTTCGAGCAATCATAATGGAAAATCTTTCTCATAACTGGAATGTCAAGACTGTTAATGTTTCATAAATTAGATAATAATCATATTTGAAATTTTGTAATCCATCCTTAATGTCTCTTAAAGTATACCAGTATTTGGAGATAGGAATATTGACTGCTGTTAAACGATAACTTCTCCACTGATCATCGAGATCATTCAATGCGTGCTCTGGTACAATGGATAAAAAATGAGCAGCTAGTGGAATAATAAGAAATTTTAGGATCTAATAAGTTTAGTTTAGATATAATAGTCTTCATCAAAAGTAAATCTCTCTCTTATTTGACTGGAAAGTTCTACCAAAAAGATTAAACAATCTGTTTTAAACTTTATCTCAATACTTTCATGATTAAATGCATTTGTTCTTAAATGAGCCAATGCTTTGTCTTACTATGTTGACAAGGTTTAAAATTGGGTTCTAATACCTGCTGTAATTTTATTTTATATTATTTTATATTCGAAAAACATTAAAAAATTAAAAATTAAAGTTGTAATTTTATTATATTGTGTTAAATCTTTAAATATTTTATATATATATTATTATATATTATATATTATTATTATTATATATTATATAATATATATATATATATTTTTATATAAATATTATATATATATATAATATATAATTATATATATATAATAATATATAATATAAATTATATATATATAATAATAATATATTTTAATATATAAAATATATATATATATATATTATATATATTATTATATATATAAAAAACATATGAAAAATATCTGCATCTTCGAGCACGCATTCGAAAACCCAGAAATTGACCTATTATGAAATTTAAAACCCAGCAACCCAGGTGGGAGGTCAAAAACCCAGATCTGGGTTTAAAAACCAGCATGCAGCCTGCTGAGTTTCATGTTCATAGTATTGAATTGTTCCACTCATACCTAGCCAACGGAAGTCTGTACTAAGATATTATAGACGAATACGCTACGGAGTGTTTTCTTCTTTCTTTTGGGGCTGGCCACAGAAAGAACGTAAGTGAATATAGTAGACAAAACTTATTTATACCTACATTATTATATATTATTATTATTATTAATTATTATTATTATTATATTTATATATTTATTATTATTATATCTTATTATTATTATAAGAAAATAGAACAAAACAAGATTTAAGAATAGGAAACTTTCATTTTAATGCGTTCTAATTATTACAGTTTTACACAAAATAAGATTGTGAACCACAATTTAATTTCTTTATTACAAATTTTGTAAATTAATTAAAAATAGAAAATTTTAAAATATACTTTTAAATTAATCTTCGTGTAAATTTATAATCGTTATTGTCAAAAATTCTTAATCATCCCATCAATATCAAGTGATGAACAACCCTACATACTTGAACAAAAAATGAATTTACTTGTAGAAGAATTCAAATATTGAAGAGGCATGATTTTATAGCTAAACAACAGTCAATATTCTGCTGTAAGAGGAGGGAAGGTTTGAAAAAAGGTGAGTTATTGGTTACTGGAGATTTTTTCAGAAAATTATTCATTTGTTCTTCAGGATGCTGCACAAGGATTCCATTACAATAATGCTCAAGCAATATAGCATCCCTTTATTTGTAAGCAGTGAAGCATCAAAATGTGGTGATTATCTCTGACTGCCTTTATCATGACACAGTAGCCATTCACTTGTATCAAAGGAAACTGATTATCTTAGAACTCGTTTAGAATCAGTTAGTGAAATGATATACTTTTCAGATGAAGCAGTAACTCAAAATTACAAAAATTTGTTAAATATGCCACACTTAACTACTTTGAAATAAAACACAATGTACTTTTTTTTTGCAACTCCATGAAACGACATGTGATCTCCAGTGCGTAAAAGACTGGCTAGCTGGCAAGCAAGTCTAAAGCACCTACAACCAAATTATACCCAAGACAATTTTGATTGGAAAGAGACACATCAAGAATAACTTATATTTTTCAACAATTGCTGAATGAAAAAAGAAGAGTTGATTTAGAAGACGATTTAAAAATGCATATAAAATTCCAGGGTCTCAGAAACTTCACAGTTTTTTTCCGATCTCATTAAATGAAGTAAGACAGTTCAAGTCCAATAGTGAGAGTTTACAAAAGAGCAAAGAATAAATTTAAGATGTCAAGATGTAACACAATCTAGACAATAAAATGTGCCTTTCATGTGTCTTGAACTATTCAGACTTGAAGTAAACTTAATTAACCTAAAGGCCCTTCTATTCATTGCACTATCATTAAAACAAATTTTAGCCATATGTATGGATATTCTTACAGTGTTGAACCAATTCTATACTGGAAGACTTACAAAATAACAGATATAGAAATGAATAAAGCTTCAGAAATTCTGAAAAGCAGGTCAAATGTTTATTGATCTAAACACATAAAGCAAGTCAAATTGGGTACGTCAAATAATCTCTTCGCAGAATTGTATAAAAACATTTTTCTATACAAGAAAAGGATGGGTGGGTGGGACCTGTGGCTTGTTCTGCTGAGCTATCAGGAGTGGCCCCTTGGCGATGGGGATGCCAAATGTTTGAAAAAACGTTGGTAGTGGCTTGACTACCATTGACCATAGCATTTTTTTTTATTTGTTTGTTTATTTTTTAGGGGAATGTGTCAAACCAGCCATATTATTACTTTTTCTATATTTAAAATTATTATAATAATGATCGCTATTACTGTAACACAAATTGGAATGTTATTTAAATTGTTCTGTTAGCTAGAGTAACATTTGTGACAAAATATGATTTTTCACTAATACCATGTCTAGTCTAAGTAAATTCCTAGCAACTTGGATTCTGAACTAGCGACCACTCTAAAATTTGGTATATTTTGTGCCAAGAGGCTGACCAATTTATGAGTCCAATTTGATCAAAATCGAGTGTGACCATTTTTTGATACCAAAGATCAAGGTCAAAATTGTATTTTTAAATCTGAATTAAAACATTACATAATCAAAGTTTTAAATCTATTCAAGAGGTTTAAAATGGTATGAATATCATCATTATAGGTGGAGCAGAAGCGGAGATAATGAAAGTTCTTCAAAGTTTGACTTGACCTCTGAAAAATGAACTTGACAAAGTTTCATGACCTGTATCTCCAGAACCGTTTGAGCTACGAACCTGGGATAAAAGCCATTCTTATTTTCTCAACAAGATCTCTGGGGATGCATAATTTCCTGAAAATCAAAGAGGTCAAATGGTTATGAAATAGTGAATCAAAGGGGTCAATGGTAGAAACTACGAATCATATAGGGATGTATGTGTTGGCGTCGGGCGGGGTGACCGGGCCGCTCTTAGGGGAGTGATTCGGTCCCACTGTAAATAAATAAAAAATAATAAATTTTTTTTTTTTTTCGTCCTCATTTAATAGCCACACAGTAGTACTACAAGTTTTATTTAGATCATCTTTAATTCTAGAAAGTTTTTATATTTTTAAAAAGTTTTAGAAGATAGAAGATCTAATATGGTCTTCAATATAATGTCCCTTTTGAAAAATGTGAGTTTTTTTTTAACTTCGTTATAAAATGAAAAATTGGGGGGATGGATTTAATTATTTTTTCAGTGTATGCACTGAGTATGTTAGCTTTAAAATGGCAAAGTAAATTTTTTGATCCAAACAGTATTAGTGGCAAAATAACGGGGCCTAACTTGGTCCGATTAACCTGGCGTATAAAAATTTGATGAAGGGGTTTGAATCGGACCATCATTGTTTTTCGTATTTTACGTAATTATTATTATTGACATTTTTTATTACGTATAATTAATTTAAATAGCTATAATAAATAGTTTTATATTTAAGTAAAAATTAAAATAAAAATGAATTTATAATAAAAAATGGAACAAATTAAAAGTGTCAAAATTTTTAAGCGGAGAGGGGTGAATCGGCATTCTTATTTTTTTCTTATTTTATGTATATTTATTGAATTTTTTATTGCTTTATTAGCAATTTTAATATGATAAATATATTAATATTAAGCTAAATAAAATATAAAATTGAATTTATAACGTAAAAGATTAAAATTTACAAACAGTGGTCGATTCACCCTCAATGGTGGTTCTGATTGCCGTCCCTACACAGCGTGTGGGGTGACTGAGGGTATTCAAACTTTAATAAAATATTATTATTCAGAATTACATTATTATTTTTTTGTGTGCTTATTACCTACTATATGGCCTTGAATTTAAAAAAAAAAAATCCAAAAAGTGCATTAGGGAAAGTCGGGAGACAGACTTATACCTAAAGTGGTCACCCCACCCGACGCTATATATATATTTATATTATATGTAATATTTATATATATATATATTGTATATATATTTATATATAATATTATATATTATACTATATATAATATATATATATATATATATATATAAGTATATATATTATTATATATAATTATAGAGGGTTAAATTCTGGTCTTGAGTAACCACCTTCAATAGTGGGGATATTAGACATTGAAGAGAGTGAGTATTGTCATGATAAAGTGGCTTTTCTTCCCGGAAGCTGCTTAGGATTCGTCAGTGATGCTATCAGCCTCCTGCACAGACACACAGAAACTCCCCAGTGCACAATGCCGCGAGCAACTCGCTCTCCAGACCTGGGAAGACGTCGGTTAGTACTAGTAGCATGTAGTGTCGGTGAGAGCTAGGTGTGCACACATTAAGGTTTCCGCAAGAAGGCTTCGACATCTTTTACTCTTATGTGCAGAGGTGGATGACCACAGGAAGAGATATAGAGAAGTGCTCACCAAGTACAGGCAGCACAGGATGACCAAACAGGTAGCGCCAATAGAAGAAAACTTTGAATGTTGATGGTTGTTTGGGGTGGTGAGAGTAGGTGTAGATCTCATTTGGATGGTGTCTGGTCACTTAGGTGGCTCACCAATTTTCGAAGGCGGTTAAAGCTTCTGGTCTTTTAGTGAACTGTTTGTTGTGTGATTATTAGATGTTGAGAGAGTGAGCATTGTCACGATAAAGTGGAGTTTCTTCCCAGAAGCTGCTTAGGATTCGTCAGTGGTGCTAGCAGCCTCTGCACCAGGCCCATAATATATATATATATTATATATATTATATAATATAATATATATATATATATATATATTAATATATATATATATATAATATATATATATATATATATAATATTATATTCGGTATTATATATATATATATAATATTATATATTATAATAATATATAAGTATATATTATAATTATATATTACGGTTATATATATATATATAATATAATATATATATATATTATATATATATATATATTATATATATATTTATATATACTATATATATATATATATATTATATATATTATATTATAGATATATATAATATATATATATAGTTATATAAAGATCAATAAAGAACTTACTACCATCAAGTATGTAAGTTATATTGTCATTTACTAAATATCAAAAAATATGTTGGTATGCACTCTATAATATATAGTATTATTGATTCATTTAACAAATTATTAAAAAAGATATTAATAAAAAACCTGAAATCATAAATGCCCCCACCGGGGGGGGAAAGAGATGAGTGGTTTGGGGGTACATTTGATGGTAAATTTTGTTTACAAAAATGGTTTTAAATTGAATTTATATATATAGTATATATAATATATATATATATATATATATATATATATATATATATATATATATTATATATATTAATATATATATATTTATATATATATATATATATATATATATATATAGGTAATTATATGATTATATATTATATATATATATATATATATATATATATATATATATTATATACTATATAATATATATATATATATATACTATATATATATATACTTATATATATATAAAAAAAGAATATCACTCAAATATTTTAAATCAATTCTTGCAGTTTAATTTTTAATTTTAAAGTTTATATTAGTTTCTTGCAGTTATTTAATTAATATTATCTATTATTATTATTATATTATATAATTATTAGCTATATTAATTTATTTAATTTTTTATTTTTACATTTTTATTATCTTTTGGAATGTTTGATGACATTTCAAATCATTAAAGTATAAAATGCCTTTTCTTATGGTAGGTAGTTCTGGACCATAGAATATGAAGCTGCTTTTTATTATCTCTATTTCTGAAGTATCCTTCCAGTTCCAATCTGCAGGGTCACTCGCAACTGAATGCTTTTTCAAGAATTTCATTTCAATTTTACTAACATCACTGTTGTCATCATGTCTGAATACTTTTAGGACCTTCCCCCAAAAGTATCTAGGTGGTTTTGGTTCTGTGTAAAGCACTGCATAGTATTTATTTTCAGATTCGTTTGTTATACGGGGTTTTGTTACACCTTCATGTTGTGATTGCTCTTGCACCATACCATCATCATCTTGTTCTACATTCGATTCCTCATCAAATTCATCTACAATATCAGATGATCCACTTGTTATTGATATGTCAGATTCGGATGTTGTCTCCTCAAGGTCTTTGTTTCTAATCTTTCTTTTCTTTGCATGTGAGCTTCCAGAGACTGATACACTTTTGGGTCTTCCTCTTACACCTTTCTTTTTCATGTTCAATTCTTTATCTTTCAATGCTTGAAGACATTTTTCCTGAGATAATATAAGAGCTTTGGTTTGTATTGCCCTTCTTGATTTATTTTTCTCACCTACTGCTCTACCTCGTGCATGGAGAATCTCTTCCACACTTTTCTCATGTATGGGTTCAAATGTAAATTTCATATTGGGCCCCGCTCTACTATTTAACTCCTTTATCATATCTTCTGTTCTTACTTGTTTTAATAATCTGGTGAGTGTTTCTGGAGAGAGCATCTGTGATTCTGATGACCTCTCTGTCATTGCAGGTGGTAATGCCTTTGATGTTGAAGGGGTATTAAATGATGTTTCTACAGGTGCTGGTGTTTCACTCCTTTCTTCAATTTCCTCAACATTTCTTTCTACATTAACTGTTTCCAAAATTCCTTCCAAATCTGCAGTATTGTCTGAGGTTACTGGTTTCCCTCTTTCTACCCATGCATTGTAGGTTTTTATTTTTTTTTTCATTTAATCGGTTAACATCATACTCACTAGCATTAAATGGAAATATTCCAGTCTTTTTAAACCCTGATATTATATTGACTGAAGAAAGACCTCTTTTCCATACTTTGCACAATAACTCTACAAACATATCTTTCCTTAGCGGGGCATTTGCACTAGTGTCATGGACATATTTTGTAAGCTATGTGTCATAATAACTTTTAAGTGGAGCGAAGCATGCTACGTCTAATGGCTGGAGCTGATCTGTACAATGAGCTGGAAGCTTCATCAATACTATATTTTCCTCAATAGCTAATTCTATCGTTTTAATACTTGTATGGCTTAAATGACCGTCCATTATGAGTAATAGTGGCCTTGTACCTTTTGTTACATTTACAAAATGTTCAAAATATTCCTCAAACACCTCTTTTGTCATCCATCCATTTTTTGAAACTGAATACATTATACCTGGTAATACGTCTTTCCCTCTTCCTATCCATGACTCCAAGATTCGTTTTCCTTTATGTACAACCAACGGATCCAATGCATTTCCATTGGCACAACAACATGCCAGGACAGTAATGTTTTCTCTGTTGCTTCCAGGAGTAACTCGTAGAGTTTTCTTTCCACAACTTCCAATAATCATTTTTTTGGTTGGATCCAAGGGAAACCCAGTCTCATCTAGGTTCCAGAAACACTCTGGTTTATCCTTAATACCAAGTTCTTTTATTTGATTTTCCAACTGGTTATAGAAGTCATAAATTACGAATGGATCACCAGTAACTCCCTTTCTGGCTTTATTTATTTGTTCCTTTTTTCAATTTAAAATTGTTACGTTCCAGAAATGCCTTCCCCCACTCATATCCAGGTTTGTCATTTGGAAATTTTGTGACAATGTTATTTTCAACA
>JABUQX010004259.1:0-7500 GCA_015478945.1 Trachelipus rathkii | reverse complement strand
GCTTAAAATAAAACCTTAAAAATCCCTTTATCGTTGTATTGTTAAATATATACAAGCCTGATTTTGAAAAGGCTCATATGGTTCCTTATGAGAGGAACCAGAAAAATGTAATCTGGCTATAGAAAAATCAATCGGTAATATTGAAGAGACCAGGAAATCTAATAAGATTCTGGTTTACTGTGTTGGATGTGATGAGGTATGGTATATTTATTCAAAACCCTCAAAATTAATGATTTACTTAATTTTTGCTTTGATGAATTTCTCCGGGAAGTGGTGATCATAACAAAAGCTCTGTCATTAGTTTAAGTCTGTTATTGGTTTTATGACTGATAATTGTCTTGTTTCTTTCGGAAAGAACTCCAGGCTATAGAATTGCAATGGTAAGAAGAGCTCCTCCTGGCTCTATCAAGTTTGGTTAACTGAAGAAAAGCTCCCAGGTTTAGAATTGAATTAATTGAAGAAGTGCTCCCAGCTTTAAAAGTGTGTAATAATAATATTTGTTATTACAGGAATCAGTTTTTTCAAATGTATTTGTCTGATGAACGATATATCAATTATTAATCATTTTTATATAATTTTATTTTACAAACCCTCTTTAAAAGAGAACGTTGAATTAGAAGAACTTCTTGACTCTATCAACTTCTACTGCGATTAATTACACCAGTACTGAGATAACAAAATGATTAATGCAAAGTTCAACTGGAGCTTATTAATTTAATCATATTAATTAGGGGATAATGAGATCCCTAATACTGTACTCATCAAAGTAAAGAAGAAATTATGAAATGAAATTTAATTTGGCTTCTTATTTATTAGTCATTATGTAATAATATAAAGGAATTTTATTATCCTATTTTAAATGAATAAATGTTTTCATATTTTTAATTTCATTTACTTGTTATAGTTTCATTTGTTAATTATCTTTTAGTACGTTTAAGAATTGGATATTGACAACTACAAATACAAAATCTTGATTTTGTGTACTATATAATAAAATGTAGCTATATTTATTAAATTCTTTTATTAATCTGATTTTCTCAAAATTCCAGTATTACTATATATAACAAGTGGGTTTTATTGTGTAATTTAGGTGTGCTTTTTTGGTTTTATTGGGAGGATTTTTTAATGCCAGCCCTGCTTTAGTACTTTTAAAATAACTATTTTAAAATAATAATAGCTACAATTACTATTATAATCAATTCAGAAATGTTAGTCAGAACATAGTTTGATATTTTAATGTTGAACAAGGTCGTTTCATAATAGTTAATGTAGCAAAAAAAAAAAATAAATAAATAAAAATGTCAGAATAAGCTGTAAAGAACTTTAGTTTAAAGGGTGAATTACTTGATGTAGAGTCTCATCATTTATTTGCAATGATGTAATTTTGAGTGTTAATGCAATACTTGAATAAATGAGGTTAGCGTAAAGAAGTAAAATATTTATTTAAAGAATTTTTTATGATCAAGGAACATTATTTTTTAATTTTAATTCTACATTATTTATAAAATACGTCATTCCAGATAACTTTTTCTTTATCTTAATTTGTTTAAAATTTATATTTCCATTACAAACTACAATAAATTTAAAATGAATATCAAGATCTGAAAATGAATAAAGTGGAAGAATTAACTTGGTAATAGTGACTCTTATTTCCGCAAGGTTCTTCTAGGTGATATAGTAGTGTATTATAAGTTAGATAGTTATCGTATTACTATATATAGATATGTATTAGTATATATGATTAGGTATGAGTGGCTAGGTATATATAATATATGATAATATATTATAATATATATATAGTTATATATACATATATATATATATATAATATATATACCTCTTAGATACGACGTTATATATTATATAAGTGCATGTACAAGCTGTTATCGATACTGTATAGAGTATCGCAATAGAATTTTTTTGAAAATTAAATTATATTGTTTTACACAAAGTCAGTGGAAAGGAAAGTTAAATTAGCTTATGCTTGCTATTTAGGGTAAGTCAATTTCTCGTAACATTTAAAATCATCTCTCTAAATTATGTAAGAACGAACAGGAGCTGATCAGCTAGTGTTGGAGAAAAACGATTCCTTTTACTTGTATAAAATATTTCCTGCTTGGCTAAACATTCTCTCGCTAAATACACTTGAAGGTGGAGCAGAGAGATATTTCCTAGCTAATTCAGGTAAGATGCAATCAGGATAAAGAGCTTTTCTTTCTTTCCACCATAACAGTGGATCAGCATCCGATTTTCGGTCCATAAGTGGTGCTGCAAAATATTTATCCACAGTAGTTTGAATAGTATTTTCTAATTCATGTTGTTTTCTCTCACTGCTGCTTCTACGTTTGCATTTTAACTTTTTTCTACTTTGATCAGTTCCACTTGGTTTGATTGTATCTGAATATTCCTTCAGTTTCTTCTCAAGAAAGAGTGATGTTATTCCAGCCTTCCTATTGGCTGTCGCTTCTCCCTCTCGCTTCCCCCAACCATTTAACGAATATTCCTTTCCTTTTTAAAATGCGTTTTTATTTAGCAGGTAAATTAATAATTAAATAACTTTTTTTTTATTATTTCATTAAAGTTCACACCTCACGAGTTTAGCCCTCTTCAAGGAGTGTAACTTCTCTAGGTAGTTACTACTTAGGATCCGGACTAGGAAGGTGCATGATAATTGCATGTTTAGAGTTAATCCTTTAATATATATATATATATATATATATATATATATATATATATATATATATTATTATATATATATATATATATATATATAGATTAATAATATATATTATATATATATATATATATATATATATATATAATATACTATATATATATATATATATATATATATTATATATATATATATATATATATATATATATATATATAAATGGAAATTTCATTCTCCAGCTGGAATTAAAATTTTCATTCTCTGGCCTCTGGCCTCCAACCAAAATTACGCTCCGGTGCATCTCTACTACCAATTCTTCTAATAATCCATTCCATCAGTCCTGTCCTAAATTCTCTTAACACTTCTTCCAAATATATATCCCAGACTTTTTTTCCCTCTATGTATTTCCCTTCTAATTTCGTGACCAATTTTTTACTAACACCTGATGACATCATAATTTTTCATTCATATTTGAAATCCAAACCACACTCCCACCTAAATTAACTCCATCTCCTTCCTATAATCAGAATAGAGTTAACTTCCTTTTGATTGTCAAATTAGTCTTCAAACTTGATTGCCTCTCTTCATGGAGTCTTTTCGAGACAAACACTTTGGCCTGTTTTGTTGGTTGTAATTTATATCTAGTAAACTTATCAAAATTCTTTTTTTGGTTGTTTCAAGATATATTCTGGCTTGAAACAAATTTGCTTTTAGCAGAAAGGCGTTAAATAAAATGAAGAGCTAGATGAAAAGGCATCTGTAAAGTCAGAATTGAGAGAATCAGAGGAGGAATCCATGTTAGGTGAAGAACTGGTTAACTCTGTCATAAAATCTGAAAATCTGACGATGATTGCAAAGAAATCTAGTCCTCAGTACTTAATGGTATGTTAAATCAAATTATTATTATTATTATTATTATTATTATTATTATTATTATTATTATTATTATTATTATTATTATTATTATTATTATTATTATTATGTATTATTAATTATTATTATTATTATTATTATTATTATTATTTATTATTATTATCATTATTATTATTATTATTATTCATCTTCCTTTTTTCCCCCAAAACTGGGGGGGGGGGGTAAGGTGCGTGACATGCATCAGAAAAGAAAAGTAGCAGAAGAATATGACACAAGTCGAAAAGAAAGCCCAGCCTTACTGCCCCCTCTATACTTATTAGTGGGAACTTGTCGCAGTCAGAAAATCCACCTCGAGCTTCATGGGACCGGACAGACCTTCACTAATGGCATATGTCAGTGTAGGGTTCTCCCCTGGCCAAGTGGGCACAACCATACCCTACAAACCCCCCGCCATTCACTCCTTTCACCTTTATTCTCGCCTCTGCGAAACTCACATTTCTCTCCTCCAGACATTCTTTACTGACTCGATCCACACTTTTGCTTTGGTCTCCCAGCCGGTCGTATTCCCAACCCAATCCACTATAAGCATCGGCTTAACCAAAGACTATAATCCTCATCCTTTCACATGACCATGAAATCCAATCTCAAGGACTTTCTTTTCTTCTATCATTTACCCCTGGTTCTTACACCACCATAACCTCTAATACGTTCATATCCTCATTTTATCAATTCTTCTCACACCTACACACCCCTAAGATTGTCCCATCTGAACACATTGAACTTTAGATCTATGCCTCTTATTCAGACCATTGTCTCACTACTATACATTAACACAGGTAACAACAGGTACCTCGTATGTAAGACCCTAGCACAATCAAGACTTAGTTCCTTTACATCAACGCAAGATTTAATTGCCCAGCCACCTCCTGCATTACAACTTTCCTACTACACTTGGCATCATCCGTTCCCTTTTTCATCCAACATAATATACTAAAATATTTAAACTCGACAATTGTTCCAAGCTCTCATCATCTAACATAACTTCACCCTGAGGACTGTCCCTCACTCACAACCATCAACCTTACTCTTAGTCTAACGTTGCTTTCACATCCTCTTTTTACACACCCTAGCCAATCTCTCTACCCAGTCCTCTAAACTCTTCAGTTCACACACAAAATACACCTCCGCATATAACTCCGGTAAGGGCCATCTCCCCTCACTCCATTCTTCCATCATTCTAACACATTTTCCTGCCATCGCCCCCATTTTCTAATTCTTTCATAACCATCATATAAATTGAATATAACCAAGGAGACATAACAACATCCTGCTGCTGACTACGCTAATATATTAAACCAACACTTTGACAACGATTGTATTTTACACACGCTTCACTATCGTCTAATACTTTTGTTCCATTCAGAAGCCTACGCACAACACCATATGATTACTAGCACCTGCCATGAAGCTTCCTATTAATCCTATCATACACCTGTTGAAATCATAAAACCTAAATACAATTTATTCTTGCTCCTCATTTTCTCAGTCATTTGTTTCAATATAAAGAATTGATCCACAACACATCCTTTACCACTTATAAACGCACCTTGTTTCTTCACCAATCAGTCTTCATCACTCGACGCAGACTCTTTTGACTAAATACCGAATATATCTTTTCCCTACAACATCAATAACTAATTCCCCTACTAATTCCTACAGTTCCCCTTATCTTCCTTACCCTTATAGTGGAGGGTAATATTACTGCTCTCCCTCAATCCCTCGGAACTATACCCTCCATATACACTTTGTTACACACTTCCAAATCCATCAATCACCATCTCACTCCGTTCTTGAATCATTTTCACAGTAAGTTTCATTTATACTGCAGATTTACTTCTTCAGCTTTCTCACTCTACCATTACCTCCTCCTTGCCTTATGACCTCATCCCAAAATACCTATTCTTTCTGCACCATCAAACCCACACATTCACTCACCTCTTCTTCTTTACTGTTAATATTATACAGATTTCGAAAGTGTTCTTTCAACACTCCCCTCACATCCATTCATCAGTTAACAAAAGCACCATCCCTATTCATTATTCTAAAGCAGGTTCCCCTTTTTTTATCTTAACCTTTCGCGCTTCCTTCCAGAAGAGTTTCCTATTTCCTTGTAAAGTCCCCATTCACACTCCTTCTAAACTGTTCATTTACTCTTCTTTTCTCTTACGTATGCACTTTTGTATTCTCTTTTTTTCTTCTTATATAATTCTAAAACATCTTTCTTTTGAAACTTCATCATTGGCTCTTAGTACATTCAACCACGCTTCTTTTTTACTTTTAAACCGCTTTGCATCACGTTTTCATTCCACACCATCACTGTTAAACATTCTGTACTTTCCCACTTTAGCAAGATCACATACCTCCTTTGCACTCGCTAATGAACTGCTTCCTTCATTTGTCTCGCAGATTTGTTCAGTTTCAACTTTTCACATTCAACTGATTTACTTGCGCACGCTCTTATATATTTTATCCTTATTAACCTTGTTCACTTAAACTTCTAAAACTCTTAATTTACAACTTCCTTCCTAATCAACCTTCCTCTCCATCCAAAACCCACTAACTTAATTTTTCATAGAACAACATAATGATCCGATAATCCCATTCCTAAATCCCTCACTGATTACATCCAACCACATACTTCAACTCTCCTTTCTTCACCGCACAAAATCAATCATCTTTTCACTTCGATACCATCTCTACCTACAAAAACTCTAGTATACTTATGGATATCTTGTGGTTTAAAGAAAGTATTACTTAACACACATTATTACTTATTATTATTATTATTATTATTATTATTATTATTTTTAATTATTATTATTATTATTTATTATTAATTATTATTATTATTATTATTATGATTATTATTATTCATTTAATCAGCTTTTCCCAAGACAGGGAGTAAGGTGGCGTAATGCATCGGAAAAGAAAGCAGTAGAAGAATATGAAAAAGTTGAAAAGAGGCAACTGATTTAGCAGGGCTATTACCAATTAATTGTAAGAATTCGTCGGCAGTTCAGAAAATCACCCTAGAGCTTCAGCAGGACCGCTACGTTATCCTCACTATGGTAAAGTCGTCAGTGTGGGCTATCTCCTGGCCAGGTGGGCACACCATACCCTCACAAAACCCTGCCATTCTCCTATCATGCACTTTTCCTTCTCGCCTCTGCCAAACTCACATTTCTCTCTCCTCCAGGCATTCCCTTTACTGACTCAATCCATATTTTTTCTTCGGTCTCCAGCCGGTCGGTTTCCAACACACTCACCCTATACATCCGCTTAACAACGACTATCATTCCAATGCTTTCCAGATGACGCAAACCATCTCAAGCATATCTTTCATTTATTCTCTCATTTACCCGTTTCTTCACACCAACTCTCCTATACGTTCTATTCCTCATTTTATCAAATTCTTCTCACACCTAACACGCCCTAAGGATTGTCCATCTGAACACTTGATTTAGATCTATACCTCTTATTCCAGACCAATAGTCTCACTACTATAAGAATAACACAGGTAACAACATACCCTCATGCCAAACCCTAGCACACTCCAGACTTAGTCCTTTACATTCACCAACGATTATTGCACGCAGCACCTTCCCACTATTCACAACTTTCCTACTACCTCTGCATCATCTCGTTTCCCTTTTTCATCCATCATGTATCCTAAATATTTAAACTCAGACACTTGTGTCAGCTTTGCTCACTTCAACTAAACATAACTTCACACGAAGGACTGTCCTCACTCACACACATAACCTTACTCTTATCTACATTTTCTTTCAAACACCTCCTTTTACACACTCCTGGCCGATCTCTCTACTCAATCTCTCAAACCTCTCTTCAGGTTCGCCACAAAGAACCAAATCATTCACATATAATAGGTAAGG
>JABUQX010004258.1:25000-30035 GCA_015478945.1 Trachelipus rathkii | reverse complement strand
AAATTACGCCAGATGAACATGACGCAGCTTTAAAGTAGAGATTAAATTCAGCAGGAAACACAGAGATGGAAGAGAGTTTCCACAGAACAGTGGTGGAAGAAAAAAGGAAACACCGCAAACTAGCCTGGAGGTACCAATATCTACACAAAACTCGTGCGCAGATACAGCACCCCTTGTGCTACTAGGGCGTCGAGAAGGTACGCGAGTGGTAATCTCCCTCGAACACCTGCCCTGCGGATACCTAAAAAAGAGATATAGCACCAACATCGCGCCGCAAAGATAGAGGTTCAAGTGAACTGGAAAGTACTAACAGTTTATAGCCTTTTGGTCTTTGACTCGACCCTCTCCAAAAGCGGGTAAACCAGAGCCCCCCAGAATTGCAGAACAGTCTCATACAAGGGGATGAGACCCTTGTATAGCTCGAGTAACTGAGAAGAGGAAAAAAGTCTCGCAGTCTAAAACAGAACTCCAGTTTCTTGAGGCCGCCCCAGCAACGTTGCTGATGTGAGCGTTCCAAACATTTTTTTTATTCGTTAAGCCAAGGTGTTATATTGTCAACAGGAGAGACGAAAGAACGTCAAAAGAGATAGAAAGTCTAGAAGGGATTTTGAGAGGGAGATTGTAGAAGTTGGGTTTTTAAAGAATTGAATTTCACAAGTTGAGACGACCCCACCAGCAAATTCTATCTAGCAGCGAGAATAGATCGAAAGATTAAGACGAGAGGATTCTAGACAGTAAAAGATGGAAAGATTTGAAAGAGATGAAAATGAAGGGCGAGTAATCGGCATGTGAGTGGATAGAGTTAGATGTGCAGGTGAGAAATCATTAATGAAAGTAGGAATCAAAGTAGAGATGAACGAAAACCCTGAGAACGTCACTATTGACAGAAAAAGAAGAAGTCGCTCTATCAACCATAGCCGATGTTTAGCGACTTGAAAGAAGCTAGACATAAGTAAGCAAGAAGGAGGAAAGGAGGGAGTTGGGACCAATGATGCGCTGCCATACCCGGTCACAATGCTTTGATATGTCAAGCGCCACTACGCAAATCTTCCCAGTAGTTCCTAAGAGCGGAAAAACCATAAATCGGTTAAATAGGAAAGTATATCGGCAGTAGACTTTGAACACCAAAAGCCGTCCGACCGGAAAGAAGAGAATGAGATTCCAATTTCTAAGAAGTGAGAGTGAGAAGAGGTTCAAAGATCTTAGATATACAAGGAGAGCTATAGGGCGTAGTTAGAAGCGATTCAAGCCGCTTCCTTTTCGGAATAAGGTGACATGTGCGTGCTTCAACACTGAGGGAATGTGCTAGTATTAAACATAGGAATATAGTTACGAGGGTGTGTCAGCAGAAGACATACCCTCAAAACCGGGCTTTTTCCAACCTGTGTTAAATAATACTAAACTTGGAAAAAACAAAGTAAATATTAACACATTTGAGCCATTGAGAGGAGCGTTTAGGAAATTTTGAAAAAAAAAAGTTTAATTTCTTATCGAAATCGAATCTAATACAATTAAAAATCTGATAAAAATATTTTATTAACTCGTAAATTAAGTTAACGGTTAACGGATGTAGGGGAAAATTTAACTCTTAATAGACCGTTAATTTTTTTCGAATTAACGAAAGCGTTAAAAGTTAACGAAAATTTAACGAGTAATTAACGGATTAACGCTTTTACGCGTTATGCCCACCTTGTTATATATATATATATATATAAATATATATAATATATATATATATAATATATATATTATTATATATATATATATATATATATATATATATATATATATATATATATATTATATATATAGATATATATATAATATATATATATATATATAATTATATATAATATATATATATATTTAATTCTCATAAGAACCTACCATCGTTTTATAAGGTCAATTTCAGTTTCCTGCTTTTTGACTGAAGTGATTCAAAATATTTTCATTGCCGACTTCTGTGCTGAGATCTCGATGAATTGACAGTAAAGCAAGACCTGTAATGCGATCCTCTCCAACACTATTTCGTAAATACGTTTTCAGACGCCTTAATATCGAAAAGGTTCTTTCTACTGTTGCGGTGGATACAGACAATACTGCTAAGATATTCAAGAGAGTAGCAATGTTAGGAAACCTCCTCTTGTCATAATTAGCCAAATACCAATCAGCAGTCTTTGTTTTCATTATTCTAACAGCTATTTACGCTGCAGAGAGCACTCTCCTTTTAGTGTATCCTCGTGAGATGGTTGGAGGTTCGTCTGTTATAAAAAGAGGAGTTTTTTTCAATATGCTTATAAGGTACATTGCACTTTCTGGTAAAATATACTGAAGTAAAATGATAGTGGTTCATGCCGAGCAGAAATCGATCAGTCAACGAAGAATCGATCATCAATAACGGAATAAAGTGAGATGCGGTATTATGATTCGGGATCTGATGTAGACACATTACAACGATCGTTTCTGGAACTTCGTAGTTCTTGCGATTGTTACCAATACTAGCTGTCGCAACATTTTTAGCTTTGTGTGAATATATTTTAAACTGTTCTGCATTTTTGTCTATCTTCTCGAAAGTTGAATTAATGCTTTCACAATTTATTGCACTTGACAATGTCAAATGACACTCTGTAACTTTTGACAAGGTGTAGTTTCATTCAGAAATTTACTTAAAAACGTATAATGTTATTACAAAATTCAAATTACTGAGTGAATTTAACAACGAAGTAGCTTCTGTGATAATTCAGGCCATTCTATTATTTCTTCCAATGACGCAAGTATTCGCTCAAGTCTCTTTAAAAAGGAAAACCCCCTCATGCCGTTCACACCATCTGGCTCGCACATCTTTTTGATCCTCTTGTTACTTTGGTTACTATAAACTTTATTTTATCTTCCAGAAGTTTTGTGCGCTCGATCGAAAAAAAGTGGATATTTCAGAGATGAATCCTAAAACGTTTCGGAAAATGACCTGAGATTTTAGACAGAGTTGGGAGACATAGATTTTTACAATGTGCTACACAATGGTGTATAGAGCTTTAGATACTCATTCGAATAACAGATTGCACTCTCGAATTCGCTCTATCATGAAGGGCTCTATCTATCCTGCCTCTTAATTCGAGTTTTAAACCAGAGAGCCGAGTCTTCTCCAAAATTACATTTGCCAATGCTTTCCCTGAGAATCATTAAACCGGAGCAAACATGATAAAAAATCTCTCTTAAGTAAAAAGGATATCACCTCATCAGCCACAAACCGTACCTCACACAAAGTAAAACTGTTCTGTTTGGGAAATATCCGTGTTTCATCAGCTAATACTGAAAAAAAAATTGTTTTTATTAACTTCTTCCACTATTTTAATTGGTAAAAGCTGACTAAATGACTGTATGATTTCATTCTGTATCATCGGACTCGTATACATTGAGTTTTTGGACGATAGAAGTAAGTGGTTCTTCAAAACCTGGTCACCTCCATTTGCTCGAAACCTAAGAAGGCTTCTAAAATTTCCGTCATTTTCAGCTGGAGTTGATAATTCAATACGTCCAGAGTCACTTGAGCCCCTTAATGCAAAACCTTGCTGCCACATAAAAGTATAGTTTTCAATTACTGTACAAGTTTTCTCTATTTTCTTCAATTTTCTTATTTGAGTGTCCATTGTTTTCTATGCTTTCATTTTTTCTGAATAAGAGCTCAATATTTCTTATTTTATATATTATATATAAATCTATAATATTATATATATATATATATATATATATATATATATATAATATATATATATATATATATATATATATATCATAATATATATAAATATATTATATATATTAATATATAATATATATATAAATATATATAATATATATTAGTAGTTTGGTTTCTGCTGAAAATATGCCTGTCATAATACCTTGGGGGGGCATTCCGCCCCTCGCCCCCCTGGCTACGCCCCTGCACACACAACACACAACAACCACACCACACACACAACACACACACCACACACACACACACACACACACACACACACACACACCACACACACATCAACACACACACAGATAAATGGCTGTTCCTAAACCTACCATCCTAACTATAGCATTATTTTTGTTTAATTTTGCCATTATTTTTAGTTTCCCCCTAAAGTATTGAAATATATTTTAAAGAAAAACATTATTTTTTTTATCTGAATGTTTAACTTAAGCTTCGAAAATTACAATTTTAAAAGATTTTTGATTTATTTTATTAAAAAATCATTAATAATTATTTTGTTTTTTGGTTCTGCATACAATGTATGGTGAATTCAAAAATGTATTCAGTTTTTATGTAGACATAGTGTTTTTTTTAATACAGGGGGCACCATAAGTCTGGAGATGGCCATATCAATATATATATATATATATATAGTATTATAATATATATATAATATATTATATTATATATATATATATTAATATATAATATATATAATATTATATATATTATAATATATATATATATATATCCCCGCGTATAGCGTCGGCGGGTACGGGCCACTTTAGTATACTTCGTCTCACCCACTTTCCCCAATACACCTTTGGAATTTTTTTTTCTGAAAATCAATGCCCTATAGTAGGTCATAAGCACACAAAAAAAATAATAATGTAATTCTAATAATCATATTTTATTAACGTTAAATAAAGCTCATTTAGCTCACCTGAAGGGGTGAGATCGGACCACGTTGGGTGATATTGGGCCATCTTTTTAAATTCCTATTTTTTCTTTTTTTATGTATAAATTCAATTTTATATTTTAATTTTACTTAATATAGTAAATAAATTATATTAAATTTAGTAATAAGTAATTAAAATTTCAATAATATAAATAAAATAAGATAAAAAATGTGGTGGCCCAATTCACCCCATCTCGTGGAACAAATTTTGACACTTTTTTGAATTATTTTTTTTATATAATTCATTTTTATATTAATTTTTATTAAGATAAGTAACTGTTTATTATATTTAAATAGCTATAGAGAATAAAAATGTCAATTATAATAGGCTACAT
>JABUQX010004258.1:15000-17500 GCA_015478945.1 Trachelipus rathkii | reverse complement strand
ATTGAAAGATATCTTCGCATTTCTTCGAGCACGCATTCGAAAACCCAGAAATTGACCTATTATGAAATTTAAAACCCAGCAACCCAGGTGGGAGGTCAAAAACCCAGATCTGGGTTTAAAAACCCAGCATTGGCAGCCCTGATTAGGGATGCCGCAGTTCATAGTATTGAATTGTGTTCACAGGTCATAGCCCTAGCCAACGGAAGGTCTGATTACTGATATATTATTGAGCGTAGGACGGAATGCCAAAACGAAAACGGCTTTAGATGATTGTTTGTCTTGGGGGTCTGGCCACAGGATAAGAACGTAAGTTGGAAGTATAGGTAGACAAAACTGTCATTTAATACCCTGACACGTCTCAAGGTAAAAACAGTAATTTGAGTCACAATCGAAATCTAGCAATATTAATATTGATAGGCTCATACTTGTGAGTATATTCGCTCGAAATCAACTGTTGAAGCAATTCCGAAATGTTAATGAATAACAGTTCTTAATGTATTTACAGTTTTTACACATTTAAATAAGGATTTAGTGAACACAATTTAATTCTTTTAATTAAAATAATAGAAAATTTTAAAATATACTTTTTAAATTAATCGTCTTTGTCAAAATTTATTATAATCGTTATTGTCAAAAATTCTTAATCATCCCATCACTAGTATCAAGTGATAGAACAACCCTACATACTTTGATACAAAATACAGATGAATTTACTGATGAATTTTGTAGAATTCAAATATTGAAGAGGCATGATTTTATAGCTAAACAACAGTCAATATTCTGCTGTAAGAGGAGGGAAGGTTTGAAAAAAGGTGAGTTATTGGTTACTGGAGATTTTTTCAGAAAATTATTCATTTGTTCTTCAGGATGCTGCACAAGGATTCCATTACAATAATGCTCAAGCAATATAGCATCCCTTTATTTGTTACTATAGCGATGGAGAAGTAGTGAAGCATCAAAATGTGGTGATTATCTCTGACTGCCTTTATCATGACGCAGTAGCCATTCACTTGTATCAAAGGAAACTGATTATCTTAGAACTCGTTTAGAATTCAATGTTAGTGAAATGATATACTTTTCAGATGAAGCAGTAACTCAAAATTACAAAAATTTTGTAAATTTATGCCATCACTTAACTGACTTTGAAATAAAAGCACAATGGTACTTTTTTTTGCAACCTCCCATGGAAAAGGACCATGTGATCTTCTCAGTGGTACTGTAAAAAGACTAGCTGCAAAGGCAAGTCTAAAGCACCCTTATAACAACCAAATTATGACACCAAGACAATTTTTTGAATTTGGAAGAGACAACATTCAAGAAATATACTTCATTTATTCAACAATTGCTGAATAGAAAAAAGAAGAGTTAGATTTAGAAGAGCGATTTAAAAATGCATATAAAATTCCAGGGTCTCAGAAACTACACAGTTTTTTGTTCCTGTATCTCAATTAGAACTGGAAGTAAGGACAGTTTCAAGCATCCAAAATAGTGAGAGTTACAAAAGAGGCTAAAGAAATTAAATTTGAAGATGTCAAGGGATTGGTAACAGCAATCTATGACAATAAATGGTGGCTTTCATGTGTTCTTGAGACTTATTCAGATGCTTTAGAAGTAAAACTTAATTTAATACCTAAAGGCCCTTCTATTTCATTGCACTATCTATTAAAACCAGATATTTTTGTAGTGTCATATGTGGATATTCTTACAGTTGTTGAACCAATTGCTATGACTGGAAGGACTTACAAAATAACAGATATAGCAATGAATAAAGCTTCAGAAATTCTGAAAAGCAGGTCAAATGTTTATTGATCTATACACATAAAGCAAGTCAAATTGGGTACTTCAAATCATCTCTTCGCAGAATTGTATAAAAAAAAATTTCTATACTTATAATTTTAAAGTAATATTTCAAGGAAGGGTGGGTGGGACCTATGGCTTGTTCTGCTGAGCTTTCAGGAGTGGCCCCTTGGTGGTGGGGATGCCAAATGTTTGAAAAATATGTTGGTAGTGGCTTGACCATAGCAGATTTTCTTTTTGTTTGTTTATTTTTTTTAGGGGTATGTGTCAAACCAGCCATATTATTTTCTATAAAAACAGACCAGCATAAAAAGTTAATAGAAAAAACTTTCAAATTGATATAATAATGATCGCTATTACTGTAACACAAATTGGAATGTTACTTAAATTGTTCTGTTAGCTAGAGTAACATTTGTGACAAAATATGATTTTTCACTAATACCATGTCTAGTCTAAGTAAATTCCTAGCTACTTGGATTCTGAACTAGCAACCACTCTAAAATTTGGTATGTTTTGTGCCATGAGGCTGACCAATTTAGGAGTCCAATTTGATCAAAATCGAGTGTGACCATTTTTTGATACCAAAGGTCAAGGTCAAAATTGTATTTTTAAATCTGAATTAAAACATTACATAATCAAAGTTTTAAATCTATTCAAGAGGTTTAAAATGGAATGAATATCATCATTATAGGTGGAGCAGGAG
>JABUQX010004258.1:0-10000 GCA_015478945.1 Trachelipus rathkii | reverse complement strand
TCCTTTGTAGAAGTTTGTAAAGATACCCATATGATATAAAATATTTCTGTGCTGTTTTATTAATGGAAGCTCCATTTTCGATTTCTTCAAGTGCCTGTTGTATACTATCTGTGGTATACTTTCTAATTTTTTTAATATAGGTCCTAGGCATTTTCTACTTTTTTTTGTATGACTATCTCTTAGAATTATTAATATATATATCTGAAATAAAAGATAAATACTTATAAATATATCATAACAAGAACAAATATTAGAAAAAGATAAATTATATACATAAGGTATAAGTAACATATGCATGGGGTAAAAAAAAAAGGATTTGGGTAATTTATGATAGCTTTTGGGGGGTGATATATATAGAACTTGGGGTAAATTATGATATATATATATCACAAATTACCCCAACTCACCATCCAAGTATGATATCCCCCAATATTTTTTGGGGGAAGCATAGATACTAGACATTTTATTGGCTAATAGTTGGACCCCACCTATAATATTTGACCCCAATTTTGGTTCAGAAAAGTCATATATTTCCTAAAATATCATTTTTTCCAAAACCTCAAGTTGAACTTTTGGGTAAATGAATATGCTGCAAAATCAGTGTCACTTATCAAAGCATAGTTTATAGACATTGATATTTATTTACAAATGTTATGGTTTAAGGGTTGGGCTATTAGAATATACCTACCTAATGACAAAGCTTAATCTAGTTTTCTTCATATTATTATATGACCATCACTTTTTACCCCAAAGTGCCCTATCACGAAGCCCCCCACCAGACGATATATATATATATATATATATATATATATAACTATATATCTGCTGTATAACATTAGTAGCCCTTCATATGCTCTTAGTAATATGTATGTATATATGTATGTATGTATGTTTATATATGTATATATAAACCTTAGTAGCTCTTATATATATATATATATATACAATAGCCAGCCAGCCAACAGCAATAGCCAGCAACCATTCAACACTATGCATTGGCTTAGCCAGCCAGCCAGCCAGCCAGCAACCAGCCAATATTATATAATAATATGGAAATATGTATGTAATGAAGTAATAACTTGTATGTATATAATATGTATCACTCAACTCAGCTGTATAACCAACAACCAGCAACCAGCTTAGCCAATAATAATAATAATATGCAGCAACGCTGCTGCTAACAACATGCCAACAACAACAGCAGCTGCCAGCCTTTGTAGCACCCTTAGCAGCCCAGCCCAGCCGCTGCTGTACATGTATGTAGCCACCCAAATAGTAATAGCCAGCCAGCCATGTAATATAGCCAACAACAACAGCCAACAACATATGCTGTAACAGCGCTGCTGCTGTAGCCAGCACCAGCCAGCCGCTGCTGTATAATATACTGTAATAACCAGCCAGCAATAACCATATATAATATATATACACAGGGTTATTGAATCGGTACTCAAAAAAGAAATGA
Organism: Trachelipus rathkii; assembly: GCA_015478945.1. Lineage (NCBI taxonomy): Eukaryota > Metazoa > Arthropoda > Malacostraca > Isopoda > Trachelipodidae > Trachelipus > Trachelipus rathkii. Next base: position 8,538 of record JABUQX010004258.1, on the reverse strand, counting down.
ATTCCGTTACCGTTACTCGTTACTTGGAAAGAAGTAATTCCATTATCGTTATTCCGTTTCTTTGAAAAGAAAAATAAAAGTAATGATAGCTCCGTTACTCCATTACTTTTAGCTTTTGACTGCGACATTAATTACGGTATCTTAGGTAATTTATACTTCTGTGTATAATAAATTTTCAACATTATCATTATTATTTAGAAAATTTACAAGAAATTATTTAAAATTATTACATAAAAAATTAACAATTACATAAATTTAAAACACGTATGTATTTGTTTCTATATTCCTTTTTGACATTCCTTTATGAGGTTTAATTTTTAATGTCTTAAGCAGTCTATTGGCTACCCTGTAATTTAAATAAAACATACACTTTATTTAAGATAAACATAAACAGCAACATTGCTTGGAAAATACCCACTTATTATTTGATTAATATTAATTTTTTTTATTAAATATATTTGCTTCAATTTCTCCGTTTAAATTTTATAAACATAAAATTAAATTTAAGCACTTTTATGATACAGTGATTTATTTAGTTTAAAATTTATTACAATTTTATTTTTGAAAATAATTTAAAATTTTCCAATAATAATTATGTGATACTTGATTTTTCATGTATCAAACATGGCACAAATTTGAGTCTGCTCCTGTCAAAGCTATTGGTTGAGTGTGGAAGTAATCAAACAATATCATCCTTTTCAAAAGACAAAAGAAATTTCCGCATTATATATATATATATATATATATATATATATATACTCTGCTATATATATATATATATATATATATATATATATATAACTGCTTGTATGCCAACAGTAGCCAGCAGCCAACCCCTTCCCAGCTCAGCTGCTATGTGTATCTATCTCTGCTATAAATGCATGTAGCCATGTATGTATGGCCAGCCAGCAGCCAGCCCAGCTGTATGCATAGCGCCAACCAGTATGTATGGCCAGCCAGCCAGCTGGCAGCTAATAGCCAGCCAGCCCAGCAACAGCCTATGTATGGCAGTAATGATTTAACAACCAATAGCCAGCAGCCAGCCAGCCAGCCTTGCCAACCAGCCAGTATATATGTAATAGCCAGTAATAGCCAGCCAGTAGCCAGCCTTGTATGTATTTGGCAACATGCTCTCCAGCCATGCTGTGTAGCCTTCTTCGCTGCTGCTGCCTGGCTGTAGCAATAGCTGCTCCAGCTGCTGCTGCCCAACTGCTACTTATATACTGCTAACTGCATATAACCCATATATCATCATCATCATCATCATCATCATCATCATCATCATCATATCATCATCCATCAATCTATCTATCATCATCATCACCCACTTTCCCAAGATTGGGGTAAGGGTGCGCAACATGCACTGAAACAGAAAAGTAGTAAGTAGTAGAAGAGCATGAATCCCCTGAATCCCCCATCTTTAGGAAACTATGAAGGCTGTGGCGACATTCCTAGTAAGGCGGCAACATTAATTAATACAACGTACCAGGTCTTCTTATTATTACTAGACTAAATTTAACAATGAATTTTTGGATGGTAAATATTTTGTAGGCTTTAGTAAGCTGATCAAATTTGCTAGGTCTTTACTATCTTCTTGCTATATTCGACTTACTTAGGTTATAGACTGACCCCTTATAGGCCTATGCCATATTGCTGCTGTATGTATACTAAAATATAAATAAAGATTTATATATATACTTTACTTGTATATATTTAAAAGTATACTATGCCAACCTACTCTTATAATATATATATATATATATATATATATATATATATATATATATGTGTGTGTGTGTGTGTGTGTGTGTGTGTGTGTGTGTGTGTGTGTGTGTGTTTTTGTGTGTGTGTATGTGAGTTTTTAAGTTTGTAAATGTTCATTCAAGTTTTAATTCAAATGTCATTATTACTATTTTGGTATTTTTGTTTTAATTTTTAATTCTTTGCTAAGTGTATTTTAATGTTTACTTTTTACAACTGATGAGGATTTTAGTTGAAACTTTTATCGTCCAGATTCTTAAGCTAAGTTTTATTTGATTTTATATTCTTTTAAACATTATTTGATATATTGTAGGATTTTAGCTTTTGGATTCCTTTTAATTTAAAATTGGCTAATATAAAAAGTTTATTTTTTAGGTTTTAATAAAATATAAACCCGCAAGTTAGTTTGCGTATGATTGAGTTAAGGTTTGCGGGCTTATTTATTGTTGTCTATTTATTCATTTACTCATTTATATCAGTTTTCAAAGTCTATTGTGTCAATATAAACATAAATTATAATAATTTTTATTTTTAAGGTTTTAATGCGTCTATAGCACTTACTTTGTTTATCATTTTTTGTACGTGATCTGTGTGTGTGTGTGTGTGTGTGTGTGTGTGTGTGTGTGTGTGTGTGTGTGTGTTTGTTGTGGTGGCGCGGGTTTTTTAGTAAAAACCCAATCCAGTGGGTTTTTGGGTGGGCTGTGTATGGTCGATTGTGTGTGTTTGTTTGTGTGGGTATCTGTTTGAATGACTGGACAGAGAAGATGTAGGGGTGGGCGCAGGCTGGGGTTCTCTATTGACTTTGCCAACGTCCGTGGCATGAATCTGTGGAATATCATCACGCTAACTCTCGACCTAACATTTTATTACTGTCTGAGACCCAGCTAGCCAGGGATTATTTTTCAAATAAACTTAATATCTCCAACTATAACTTTTTCTATAATTTCAGACTAAATGGTGGAGTCTGTGCCTATATAAACATTAACACTCCTGTAACACGTCTTGATAATCTTGAATCTTCTAATTTCAATGTTCTATGGCTTAAAATCTTTCTCCCTACTACTACCATTATCTTGTGTTTCTGCTACTGCTCTAATGGAACAGATTTTCACCTCCTTTTTGAATATCTTACTACTTTCATGAGACTGTTACTTCTTCCCATCAAATGCTTTAAGATCCTCTATTTAGAGGGATTTCAGCATTACATCGCACTGAAGAGTTTGGGCTCTCTCATATACTGATGCAGGAGGAGGCCAAAACAATCAGTATTCTCAATGATCTGGAACAGTTAATTAAGAACCTACACATATACCAGATCGTCCTAACCAATTCTTGAACACTCTTGATTTATGTTTCACCACTACTCCTTCTCGATATAAATTACACCATTTTCCCTCCTATCGGTAACTCTGACCACAATCTTGAAGCTCTTAATTTTAAAACTTTTTTTTTAAATTTTAATCCTTTACCCCAAACTTAATTCATTTCCTTTTTATATGATTAATTTGGGGCGTTGCGTCTTTCTTTGCAAGCTATGCTTGGAGTGAATCTTACTTTGACTCGGAGGGACGCTTCAGTCACTGCTGAAAAGGAAGGGGCCGTAATCATAGGGTATGAGCGGTTTCATTCCATCTTCAACTAAATCTTTTCCTCCACAAAATCCATGGTTCGATGGAAAATGTTCTCGCTCCATTCAGGAGATAGACTTGCCTATTGGGCATGGAAAAACTCTCGTTCTCTATCACTCTTACCTAATTTCCATTCTGCTCGGAATCGTAGCAGGGCTATTATTCGACAGGCAAAGCGCGCTTTCACTAAAAAGAAAGTGCGACAACCTACAGCTCTCCCTACTGATAAAATTTCTGGCCTCTTGCCAAAAACATCTCTAATAACTTTTTTAAATCTGCCTTTCCTCCACTTATTCGCACTAACGGTTCTGTAGCTAACTCTCTCTACAGAAAAGGCTAATCTCTTCCGGCTCTTTCCTAATTCTACCCTGGGCGATTCCGGCATTCCTCCTCCTGCTTCTTCTCCTTACAGGTTTCCTATGTCTCTTTCCGTGATTACGCATGATCGGGTGCATGGGATTCTGAGGTCTATGAACGTCAGGAAGGCTAATAGTACGTCCGGATTGGCATTCCTCTCGTGTTTTGAGGGGGTGTGCTTCTTCTGAGCTGGTCCCTGTCCTCGTTCAGCTCTACTCTCTACGTCTTAATACTGAGTACATTTCACACTCCAGTGCTGAAGCGCACATATGTCAGCCAATCCCGAAAAGGGCAGCCACTCTGATCCTTCCAACGCTATTGTCCTATAGCTCTCACTTTGTATTCTATCTAAAATCTTTGGCTTCTTAACTCTCATTTCCTGGATCATCTAACTCTCAGACCTTCTTTCAGACCATCAGTATGGCACTTTGACGCTCGAGGTCAACTGGTGACATACTATCCTATCTAAATGATTATGGTCCTCTGCCCTTAGGGACTATGGGGAGTCTTGTGTGGTGGCGCTCGACATATCAAAGCTTTTGATCAGTATGGCATGCGTCACTACTCTCTAAGCTTTCTTCCTCCTATGGGTTTCCATCCTACTCTTTGCTTACTCTTTTCATGAATTTTTCTCTCTGGTCGCTCCATATCAGCACTCGATGATGGAGCACTTTTTTCTTCCCTCAATTGTTGTTTTTCTCAGGGTTTTGTTTTTTTTCTCTATTCCTAGTTTTCATCAACGATCTCCTCAGCTGTACTTCCAAACTCTTTTCACTCTTATGTCGATGACTCAACTCTCCATTCTTCCACTCATTTCAAATCTGCTCCCTCTTTTGCATCTAGAGTTGCCTCTCGTCTTCAGCTTTCCGATTCTATTCTTGTCGACCTGGATGGGATTTCCCGGTGGGGTCACCGCAACCTTGTGAATTTCAACTCTTTGAAAACTCAACTTCTTTACATCTTCCTCTCAAGAAAACACCTCCCTAACTTTCTTATCTTCTTCGACGACTCTAACGTCTCCACCTGTGAACAATTTAAACATTCTTGACCTCTCAACATAAACAATAAAATTGTCTTGGAAACCTCATATCACAATGATTGCTAAGGTGGCCTCAAAGAAGATGGGAGTTCTGTTCAGGTTGTGTGATTTTTTTTCCTCTGAACAGTTACTCATGTTATATAAGTTGCTTATTCGCCCTTGTATGGAGTAATGTTCTCACATTTGGGGAGGGGGGCTTCGCCTCCACCCTTCTATTGAATAGGGTTGAGTCTAAAGCTAAGAGACTAATAGACTGTCCAGTTCTTTCAAACTCCCTTGACCCTCTATCTCTGCGACGTGACGTTGAAGCACTATCTCTTTTCTATAGGTACTACAACGCAGATGCTCGGGGGAAGTTGGTCTCTCGCATTCCACCACCATTGCGTCGCCCACGTAGCACAAGGGGTGCCTTGCTCTCGCGTGAATATTGCGTGGCTTGCATTGATAATCTCGAAGACTCGTTCGTTGTGAGGTGACTCCACCTTCTTCAGTCACTTCTGTTCTGTGGAACTCTCTGCCATCTTCGGTTTTTCCACAACTGTATTCAATCTTCCTCTCTTTAAAACCTACCTCTGCGCTCACCTAAGAGATTTGCGTTAGGCTTGGGCCTGGGTGGGTTTTTCATGTATTTTATTTCCTGCCCCCTCCGTGAAAAGGGCCCAGCACGTGAGTGGTGGTAACATATATAATATATATATATATATATATATATATACTCACTTTCAACTTAACAGCAACTATATATATATATATATATATATATGCCTGCTGCTGCTGCTGCTGCTGTATATAGCAACATATCAGCTGCATAACCAGCAGCCAGCAGCCTTGTATGTATGAAGCTACCATATGCTGCAGCAACATCTTATGCCCTTCTTCGCCAATAACAATAAGCCAGCCAGCGTAGCCAGCCAATATATGTAGCCCGCCAACAGCAACGCTTGCCAGCCAGCAGCCAATACAGCAATAGCAGCCAGCGCAGTAACAACCAGCAGCAACCTAACACCTCTTCTTCTACGTAATAATATATATTATATATATATTCTAATTATCCAAATATATAATTTGTTCCCTTAACAGAAAACATCATTGCTCCAACGTTTGGAAAAGCTGGTTGAAGGATGGCTCGAAGATTTGCTTAAGCCCTCCCCGCTAGATTCCCGCGCGCTCTCCCTCTTCAAACTCAATATGAGAGACTTAAAAAATAAGAGAAAAATATTCCATAAGGACTTTTTCAAAGACGGATTAATCCATGTTGTTTCCATGATTCCTTGGGGCATTAAAGAATTACAGACAAAGATATATGTGTTGGGACCGGATTTTCTGAATCTAAATCATTTGTTTCTATTTTATAAAGAGAAAGTAAGTGGAATGTTTGTGGTTCTATTATTAAGTTGGTTATATTCGCTTTTTTTTTTTTTTTTTTTAATAAATTGTAAAGTAATAAATTATATTTTAATTGTTTTTAATAATTAGTTATGAACTTTAGTTGCTTTTTACTTTAATAATAATAATAATAATAATAATAATAATAATAATAATAATAATAATAATAATAATAATAATAATAATAATAATAATAATAATAATAATAATAATAATAATAATTAATAATAATAATAATAAAAATAATAATAAAAATAATAATAATAATAATAATAATAATAATAATAACAATAATAATAATAATAATAATAATGTGAATAATAATAATATCAGCAAAATAATAATAATAATATTAATAATAATAATAATAATAATAATAAAAATAATAATAATAATAAAAAATAAATAAAAAATAATAATAATAATAATAATAATAATAATAATAATAATAAAATATAAAATATAATAATAATAATAATAATAATAATAATAATAATAATAATAACAATAATAATAATAATAATAATAATAATAATAATAATAATAATAATAATAATAATAAATAAAACAAAAACAAAAACAAAAATAAAAATAAAAATAAAAATAAAAATAAAAATAAAAATAAAGAAAATTAAAATTAAAATTGAAATTAAAAATAATAATAATAATAAAATAATAATAATAATAATAATAATAATAATAATAATAATAATAATAATAATAATAATAATAATAATAATAATAATAATAATAATAATAATAACTATTCCCAAAACATATGTAAATATAAATACTATTATTTTGACACAAATGTTTCTTAAAGTGTACAATCATAATTTTCCAAATTTGTCGAAAACCGTTAAAATCCATTAATTACTCCTCTTAATACTTTCTTTTAAAGTACAAGGCAATAATTAAGCTTCTAAAAAAAGATATTTCTGTAAGCTTGTTCTAGTTCTCAAGTTAAGGCCTTACATCCATCCTACGTGATTTCAAAGTTAATACAGATTATGTCGAAGCATAAGACATTTTAGGTAAAGTTATTCAGACCAATTTGCAATTAATTTAATTGCAAAGAGATTATTTGAAGTGTAGTTTAACATTAAACCCCTTTTTATATCCTGAAAATCTCAATTAGAGTATTCATATAAGATTATATAAAAGTACTAGTTTTATAACATTTAATGTATAATAATATTTCTATCTACCCATTCATTATATTTTTACTTCACTTCATTATATTATTACTCCATTATATATTTATATTATACCAAGTTTTATTATTTGGTTGAATATTCAACGACTCCAGTGAATGGATGCTTATTTTTATTACTAAAATAGAATAATGCAATTTGGAATAAAGAGTAATAATTATTTAATACAGTAATTTTTATTTTATAGAAAAGAAAATTTACTCTTCTATTCATATCTTAATTAACTGACAATTCATAAAATTTATATATGATATTAAGAAAATATATAATATTAATTACTAAAATGAATTATTTTTATTTTATGAAAACAGAAAGATTACTTGTTTTATCGATACTTTAAATACTTGATAATCTTTCAATAAATACAGTATTTCAATAAAAATGATCAAACAAAACTTTACCAAACTAATGTGCATAAAATAAAAAGAAAATATAATTGTGCAATTGTAATATTTTTATTTCATTTAGTTCAAAATAGAAAAAAAATAAGTATTTTATACAATTATTTTAAGTATATTGATAATGATATTATTTAAAAGAAATTCCTTTACGTTGCTGTATTCATAAAGAATTTGTGGGATTTCAAATAGCATTGCACAAAATTTGATAGAAATAAAAAAAATATATAAGCCTTAAGATGAAGATTAAATGAGAGTGCATGTGGGTAAGTTTATATACAATTCATATTACACAAAATTCCTGACATAAATCACCAAATTATTAATACCTTATATCCAGAAAATAATATTTGGTATTTATCCTATAGCATGAAAGTGCAGTGATACCCCATTTTTTTCTCAGAACCAACTGTAGTGATGTCCTAAATTGACGTTTGTAAACAATGAATATTTAAAGGAATATGAATATAGAAATATAGAACTGCACAATCATTTAAAGAATATGGCGAAATGATGCGAACAAAAAATATAGATAATTTATAGTTATAGGTCGTAAAAGACACTAATATTGGTCGAATTGATAGGTCAGCTTTGTGCACTTTGGGCGATCCATAAAGAATCCCTGATGAGTATTCCCGATGAGTAATCCCTTGAATAAATATCGCTAAATAGACCATTATTTAATTTTCCATCATCATGAAGATTTCGCTGAAATCTATTAATCATATCCTCCAAAGTTTAAGATAGAATATTAA